>QYSG01011259.1:0-37927 GCA_003988875.1 Lachnum nothofagi
AAAAAAAGAAATTATATATATATAAATTATTGAAATTTATATAAAAAATTAATAAATAAATTAAATAAATTATTTTTAATAATATTTTATAAATAACCCCTATTTAAATTATATAAAAAACTTAAGTTTAAAGGTTTATTATATTAGCGCCTAAAATAATAAAATAAATCTCTTATTCTATTAAATATTCAATGAAATAAAAGAATTTCGGATTTAAACCTAATCCTAAGTTTATTACTTCGAGTTTTGACGCTAGCATAAAAATAAAAAATACATATTTTTATATTGAAAAATGGATTTTAATAATATAGAAGGTTTTATGCTAGCGCCGAATATTCTTTTCGGACTTTAAAACCTTAAATTTTCGGGCTTAATATAAAAGAAGCTATATATAAACAAAGGCTAGTAATGCTCATATAATAATCCCTGTACTTTTAAATAAACAACCGGTTTTTATTTTTATTTTTATATGCTCTTTTAGCGAAATTCTCTTATTCCATCGAAAAGCTCTTATTCCATTCGGTACAGGTATAGGGGTATTTAAGTATTTTGCTATTAAATTCGTATTATTTAAATTTCAAATAGTTTATAGAAGAATGTTATTTTTTATATTATTGAACCCCTAATCCTAAGTTAATAATATAAATAATAAATTTATATTATAATAATATAATAAAACTACAATAAATAGAAAAAATAAAATAATAAATACAAATAAAAAAAAACTTAATGCTACTACTATATGGACAAATTAGAAGATAATGGTAAAATATAAAATCAAATAAAGAAAATTTCTTAAAAAAATAAATTAAGGTTTATAAAAAAAAAAAATAATAATTTACTAGCAATAATAAAATTACAATTTAAATTAAAAGCTTAAAAACTATAAAAATTCCAAAAATTCCAAAAACTATAGAAACTATAGAAATTTAAAACTATAAATATTATAAATATTTTAAAAATTATAAATATTGCAAATATTCCAAAAGTTTTAAAAATTCCAAAAATTCCAAAAACTATAAAAACTATAGAAATTATAAATATTCCAAATATTCCAAAAGCTTTAAAAATTCCAAAAATTCCAAAAATTATAAATTTCCTAAAAGTTGCAGAAGCTATAGAACTTTTAAAAGCTATAAATATTCTAAAAATTCTAAAAATTGTAAATATTCCAAAAATTCTAAAAACTATAAATACTTTAAATATTATAAAAACTTTAAATATTACAAAAACTATAGAAATTCCAGAAATTATAAAAATTATAAATATTATAAATATTATAAATTATAACTTTTAATTATAAAAGTTCTAGATTTCCTAGATTTCCCAGAAATTAATTAATTTGGAATATTTGTATAATTTGTATATTTAATACTAATTGCTCCTAATTATATATAATTGTACATATATTAGGTTATGCCAAGGTGCTGATGTAGCTTAAAGCCATAGCTTCGAATTGTTAAAGAATTGAAGTTATTTATAATATATATATATTTTAAGCTAGTTATATATTTAGTCATATGAAAAGCGGTTTATCCCTTTACAAATACTAAAAATAATAACTTTTAAATATAATTAATTATATTTAAATTTAAAAAAACTTAAATTTAACTTAAGTCCAAAATAGCCAAACTCAATTTAACTTAAACTCAAATTTAAATATACTTAATTATAATTAATTATATTGAGTATTTTTGGTTATACTGGTCGTGGCTGTGCTGCCATCGCTCGCGTTTTTGAAGGTCATTCATTAGACTTTTTAGTGCCTCTACTGCTGCTGGCGATGTCCGAGGGGGGTATTTATTCGCTAATATTGTTCATGTTTGCGTTGGGAAAATGCGTCTAATCAGGCGTTTCCCGAAGAATCAGAGAGTGAATGGGGCTTCGGACAAATCGTCGCTCTTTGCTTATACTGCTGCTCCCAGTCTTCGAGGAATAACGCGGACATGAATACCTGCAGTGCCGGAGTGAGCTCTTCTTCATATAGTATCTGGATGCGAACTCGTCGTGCGTAGTAAATTGGGGAGAGGGAGTGATCGACGGCTCTATTTGACCTTGTGTGAAACGAGAAATTCGTCTGCAATCCCCGGGTAATGTTTCCTCGCTAACGAAGCGGCTTGAGAAACCCCGGAAGCGGAGGAATCCAGATGTCACGCACGTGCGCTTAGTAGGATCTCGTTGTTCACGCGTTGCCTGCTTCGAGGAGGAACAGCAGCTAGGCGCGCGAGGGAGTCGGGGCGTGGGGACTATAGAATAGGGCTTCATGATGGAAGCTGCGTAAATGCGGCGACATATGTTCTTAACCTCCAGTGGGGGACTTGGGCTAGAGAGAAAGCCACGCAAAAATGGTCGATTACAGTCTTTACTATGTGAGCTGAGACATGTTCAAAAATACGAGGTGTTTGGGATTGAGTGGAGGGGGAAAGCGCCCACAGTCGCAATGGCAGCCAGCCACAGACTTGTTTTCATGAGGGATATGCGAAGGATCCTGTTTTATTGAGGATAATGGGTTTGTTTGATCCGGGTTTACCGATTCGAGGGACAAGCTTACATGAATGAGAGAATTCAGGGGAMTTTTGCCGACTTCGGGAGTGTCTATTTATAAGGCATCGTTTTGTTAAAAGATTGCGTAGCATGTGGATACCTTACTGTGCTAATTTTGGATTTATAGATAGGCTAATATAATGTATTGTTTTGGACCTTATTGGCTCAGCTGAAGAAGATATTTCGGATCGTCTCATTTCGGCCGAATTCTCCCTCCGACAGCTGCTAGTATGTGGTCAGCAGCCTGGCCGGCAAAAGTCGCTCTCTCCTTGGAAGTCGCGTTTCTGAGAGGTGAGTGGTAATGGTCTTTGTATAAGGTCATATATACCCGCAAAGCTGGCGACAAGTCTCCTCTCCGCCAAGGAAACCATTGTACGGTTACCGAAAAGGCTAAGGTTAACGTATTCTATGAGTCTATTCATGGTGAGTTTTAATGATCCTCCCTACTCGAGGGGGCTGTCGTTGATCCTTTCACTAAGTGCGTACGGAACCGGGCAGACAAACAGGTCTGGCAGGAGGCGGAACACTCCTCAAGACGCAGCTGCGAAGTAGTAAGCTTACTTGTAATACTGCCTATAAGCTTACCAGAAGTAAGCTTACTTATAATACTGCCTATAAGCTTACCAGTAGTAGCAAGCCCTATTCATTAAGTATAAGAGCTGTTTCCTCCAGTTGAAAACACTCTTCAAGTCAAAGAAACATTCAAAAGCACTTCTTTCTTTACATACCATCTTGCTTAGACCTACCCACCACGTTGCTGCAATTCCAACAAGCCAACCAAACACATCATTAGGCAACCACCGCACACCAGATCAACCATTTACTGCCAATCATGATGAAGCCCACCCAGATCTTGTGTGGTGCTCTCTGGTGTTTAGGGCCCCTAACAACAGCTTGCCAATTCGCGAGCGACGACGTCGTCCGGGGTTCCATAGCGATCAGCGCCGGGTCCGGGGTGACCACAATGTCTTGGCAGCTCATCGGGGCGAACAACRCGGTCCTGGGCGCCGACKTCTGCACATGCGTCCTCTCAGCCACGGCCTGCTGCAAGATGCTCACCTCGGTGGCACTCGACACCAGCACGCCGAAAGGCAACGTGGCCATCGAACACCCGAACCAGTTTCTGAACCAGGTGCTGGGCTCTGGCACGTTCGATATCGATCCGCAAAAGTTGTTTATCACGAGCAGGGAGGCGGATCCGGCGTGTGCGATTGGCAGGCACCCGAATAMGGTGCAGGTCCTTAAGGCGTTCATCCCGGGCGATCTACCGAACCCAACAAAAGGCACCGACACATGGACGTGGACTTTCAGCATGTCGTAGGGGGCGGTCTAGGTCGAGGTCGGAAGCCGTGTTGTGTCCACTCGTTTCAAAACCAACCAAAAACTACTACGCTCTTTACCTACTACCTCGCTTGGACCTATCTCCCGCGCTCACCTAGATTTTAAACGCAATGACAGTCTCTTGGTCCCAGGCCTACAAGCATAATCGGAAGACCAGCGAATGCTTTCGTACGGGCAAGGAAGCTTAGTATATTTGCGGGGGAGAGCCATTCTTTAATCTGTTTTTTGTTTGTAGGTAGCATACGGGAGTGGTAGCTAATAAGAGAACTATTAATAAGTGGCGGCTGTAAGGCCTGATAGCATCACTTAAATGAAAAACAAGACCGGTTGAGTGCCTGCTGCAAAGATTTTCTTCTTTTGTTTCACTAGATTCACTGCCATGCCTAGAAAGAAAGCACGTTAAGCTTTGGCATGATCCCCCGGCTCGGTCTTACCTCGAATCTGCCTAACACCAACTAGATCGGATGTTCGTAGCCAGCCCAATGCATGGACATCCTCTACTTGACGATGAATGCACGCGCAGCCTATCATACATGCAAGSACTTCTTTTCCGCCGCCATGCTCTAGGCTGGACCATGACGGATTCACTCTACCTTCTAATCCAGATCCAGCTGTGGAAGCTTTCTTTTGTCTTTTTTATGGCCTGGTTTATATTATGCTAGATTGAATTTTGCTTTTGTTTACTAGATTACCTAGAGACTGGAGCTTCTCCAATTACTATGCTTTCTATGCGCCCTAGTCTAGTTGTTGTCACGGTCCTGGTGTAGATTAAGGATCACATGCTATGCATCTTTAACTTTTAACCCTAAAAAAATAAAAATAAAAATAAAAATTATATTAAATGTAAATTTAATATAATTTAATTATAAAAAAAAGAAAACTYACTATTAACCTTAATATTATTAATATTAAAACTATATTAAGTTTATTCTGGACCTAGGGACCCAGAATAATACTATATAGTTTTATTGGCAGAAAAATTATTTATTATATAAAAAAACAGAAATTCCTAATAATTCAAAAACAAATTATTATTAAATGGAAAGCGATTTCAGGTTAGAAAAAAATTGTTTTAGGGTGATTTATAGCGAGATTACAAGTTCAGGGTTGTATAAATGGTATATATAAAAAGGAACTAAAAGTCTTCTAGGAGAAAACATGGAAAACAATAACCAAAAAGTTTTATACCAAGCATTTAATCCCTTAGATCCACAACTATCTCCACACCCATTTATGGCTTTTATTCCAATAGAACGGCGGCCCAGAGCATACTACAGTTTATACACTTGAGGCTTTTGCAGCCTAAGGGATCCAGCCTATATTCTGGCCTCCATTTTTTCCGGATTTCTTTCCAATAAAGACTATTTAAAATAAAATAAAGGATTTCCTAAAGGAACTGGACCCTTAGGTGCATAGGAATGCCAGGAGGCTTAGGAATGCTATAATTGATGCATAGGACTCAATTATTGTCAATYGGGCTCAGAATAGAATCATAGAACCCTTCGATCTTAAGATCCCTGAATAAGTGGCAAATCTTCATATAGATCTTGATTTCCTTGATTTCAGCAATTACTCTTTTGCCACTTTATTATACGTAAAATCGGTGAATATATAGGGCCTCAAAACCACTCTTTTGAGGGCCAAGCAACGAATTCGGTTCCACCRCAAAAGCTCCAACATCTTGGCAGTTTCTGGGTCAGAGGATGGTCTATCATCATCTTTAATTAAGGCCCCTGAGACCATTCCGTGGGACTCAGCTATCTGGCCAGCTACATATTGAGAACGGAAGTTGAAACGTCTTGACGATGCTCTTTGACCGAGCTGCTCTTGTGGTACTTGGCACTTGTACAATTCTAGCTTACTATCTAAGCAACAGGCAACCCCATTTAGGAATCCAAGGGTACTTTCGTTACAAGATTATTCTTTCTAGGCTTA
Source organism: Lachnum nothofagi (assembly GCA_003988875.1). NCBI lineage: Eukaryota > Fungi > Ascomycota > Leotiomycetes > Helotiales > Lachnaceae > Lachnum > Lachnum nothofagi. The sequence goes on from QYSG01011259.1 coordinate 5,821, forward strand.
ATGATTACCGGCAATGGTTTCTTTTCCCGCACTGTATAGACCTCTTGGTTCTCTATCCATGGGTTAGATGAATCATCAGAGTCTGCAAGCTTCAAATCGAAATTAAAAAACAATCGCSATAAGATGAAACGCATTTCCGTATAAGCCAAGCTGTTAGTGGTGGAGTCTGATTAGCTTGGATCATGGAAGATATCGGGACTTCATRTTCATCAACTCACTTTCTCCCTATACAGTCACCAGGTCCCAGATGAAATGACTGAAGCGCATCCAGACGGTCTTGTGAGTTGYCCCTTTCGAGCCATCTTTCCGGCGAGTACGTGTACGGATCCGACCAATTACTGGCTGAATGATTCATAGCGTAATGCCAACATGATACGATAGTCTGTTGGATAATGTCAGCAACACGATATACAAATCAGAGTAACACTCGGCAGCAACGACTCACTCCTTCAGGAATATACTGGYTTGCGATTGACCATCCGCCACTCGGGGTTATCCGAGGGAAACCAATCGCAACCGCTGGATACCTTCGTAGGCCTTCTTCAATGCAGGCCTGGAGGTACGGCAGCGATTTTGTTGTCTTGAAGCATATTTCGTCCTCAGACTTGAAAGCTGAGAGCATCTCTGTTCGTAACTTGTCTAGGCATGCTGGGTTGCTGAGAAGAAGATATGTAATTCCTGTTAGTGTCGCAGCGGTCGTCTCGGAGCCGGCAAGCACAAGCATGCTGGCATTGGAGTGAAGATGTTCCATGGTGAGACCCTGTTTTATGCAACGAACCCCAAGAAAAGCATTAGCAAGTGATACGGGTATGCAATTCTTTCTTCCTCAAAGAGAATCGCTAGAGAAAGATCGAAAACTCGAGGGGGCGTACCAATTCTTCTCTGCCTTTCAGCAGTCCCTCCATCAAATCCTGATGATCAGCTCCGAGCTCAATGCGTCGATCTAATTTGTCTTGGACGAGACCGAAAAGCCTCTTTCTTACGCCAGTAGTGGACCGAAGAACGGGTAAAATGGAATGATCGAGGTGCAGGYACTTGATGGCGCGAATCCAACCTCCAACTTTGAGGTGTTTGAAAATGATGGATATCCATGGATGGTAACTTGTAGAATCCAAGCAGCCGAACGATTCACCAAAGGTCATCTCTCCGATGATKTCGAACGAGGTCCAGTTAAACCAGTTTGCAATGTTCAGCGGTTCAGGGCTGTCTCGTTCGGCACTTTRTTGAGAATGCTTGCCGAGCTTCTCCATGAGAAGATCAACATATTTGGTGACGAGTCGTTCCTTTTGCTGGATCGCCTGTTCACCGAAAGACTTGCTCAAATGTCACCGAAGTAGCTTATGTCTCTCTGGTCCCTCTGAGATGAGACTTGGTGTCTCTCCCCTTGTGAGATAGAACTTGTCATATTTCGGCAAGTAGGACTCGGTGGCATTGGATTGATTCTTCTCAGCAAACCCGTAAATGTCCTTCCAAGCCTGGGGATCTATAAAAGAAAGCTCGTTATAGGCGACACGAACTACCGGGCCGTATTCGTTGTGGAGTTTCTTGATATCGAAGGGYAAAGTGCCACGTAAGAGCTGATACACGGATGCCAGGCGAGTTGCACGATGCAACACAGGGCCTGGAAAGTGCCTCAGTGGATGGAACCACAGGTTGTAAATCACTTTGCTGATGGTCCATACGAGGAACTATGGCCGACACTACTTAGCTATGCTTGCATGACAACCCGGAAAATGTCTGTACTCACCGTAATGGCAAATGTCGCCGGCCAATTGTTTACTGAGTGCATAGGCATGGTGGGAGTTCTTAGCAGTAGAATCGCGTAAGGTTCCACAGGGTCTCTGGCTTCTCTCTGATGCGTTACCACAGGAAGAGAGGTTGGAGAGATGTACAAGACGAGACAAATTCAAGTCTTGCGATTGATTACATCGGTCTGTAGAAATAAGGGGRTGGAAGGGCCTTTATGGGTTACCGTCGGACCGTCCGCACCTACTACATCATTCCGGTAAACGCGAGTTCCGAATCTCTCGATAATGCCGATGAGAACGGGTAACCTCAGGGTGTTTGTTAGGGCTGTATAGCCAAAACATCGCGCCTTCTCTTACGTACCTAGCTATTGAAGCAGGATCCTGCGTCCTACAACCTACATCCTAAATCCTGGATCCTTATCCTGCATTCTGGTATGCAGAAATAAGGGGGTGGAAAGGTCTCTAGGAGTTACTGTCGGATTGTCTGCATTTACTACATCGTCCTGGTAAATATAAGTTCCAAATGTRTTAATAATACTAATAAGAATAGGTGACCTCGGGATATTTGATAGGGCTATATGGCTAAAATATTATATTTTCTTTTATATACTTAGCTATTTAAGTAGGATCCTGCGTTCTGCAACCTATATCCTACGTCTTGGATCCTTATTCTGCATCCTGCTCCGTGCATTTCGGTGAGGACCCCGGGAGTCTTTTTATGGATTCTCGGGGTGGATGTTGAGGCAGTTGATTCTCCGCGATCACGGCCTTCGGCATTAGGCTTACTGACTCACGGTCAATACTTAATGGGAGAGGAAGTATATATTTCTCTAGAAGTTCCGTATATAGAGCCCTTTCCAACCAACAAGGTATCATGCTAGTGACGGCTTGTCATCTCTCATAAGTCCGATCATCCACTCATAAGAGATTTGATACGACAGAATCTCATCTCACAGCTTCAGTTTTACCTTCTTTCTAGCGTGCCATCCACCCCCTTTATTCTATCTGCAATGTCTACCCAGCTCGTTGACGATCCGAACACCACGCGGCCTGTCCCTGAAAGTCTATGGYGCGATGCCCTAGAATACTTCTCCAGATTTATCCCGCGAATCCATAGGGATTTTCAGGTTTGCGACGATGCTACTATTCAATGTCGCATCGATATCGTAGGGAGAGGCCAACCTTTTGTCGAAGCCGGCAACTTGTGTTTACGCGCTGGCAATTTGATTGCCCTTACTATGCCTGACTGCATTCCTGAACGGTTAGCACTTGCAGCATACTTGATTAAAGCAGGTTTCGTATATGATGGTAAGTTGCGCAATGAAGATACGCTTTAAAACAATCATCTAACAASCCAATCAGGTGTCCAATACGTAAGAAATCTGAACGCATTACTCTATTCTAGTCYAGTAGGACATGAATTCCGTACGTAGGTTGGGAACTAACCTACATGTGCCGCAGGCGGAGCTAGACGGCGAGGCAGCTAATGCAAACACCCAAATCACAACGGACAAGTCTCTTTACGAAACAAAACTGCGGAATAAGCAAGTTCTTTCAAAGATGGCAGTGCAGGTTATGAGATTCGACCGGCAGCTCGGAGAGAACGTTATCCGCGGATGGACCACTTGGAAAAAGGGAGAGGAAATCATTTTGCCGAAGACTACTGGTAAAGTATATCAAGACCTGGATGAATATTTGCCCGACAGATTCGATGATATCGGCTGGCCGTATACTACCTCTCCATGACCTCACCACGGTCCATTGCTAATCAAGCGAATTCTAGGATGGTTATCAACCTACTACACTGGGGAACTGGAGTGGTGCTGGACGAATCGAGCGCAACGGAAATCGCACCTATTCTGAAGCCGATCCATGATGTTGTGACTTTGACCAACGACTACTTCTCTTGGGAGAAAGAAATCGCAGAGCATATCGAGTTGAATGAAGCGAACCCACTCATCAATTCGGTTGCATTTTACATGAAGTGGGACTCACTATCCGCAACGGATGCCAAGGTCGCCGTCAAAGCCAAAATACAGCAGCTTGAAGAACAATATTCTGTCTTAAAGGCTGAGTACATTGCTCGTCATGGAGACAAAACTCCTTCTTCGGTTATCCGCTGGTTTAGTGTCATGGAGGCCGTGGTGGCCGGTAACTTGATCTGGAGCAACTTCACCCCACGCTACCACGTCTCTAATATCAAAGCTCATGAGTACGAGGAATACTACGCACGAAGAATCCGCGAAGGCGCGTCCTTCTTCGACAGCTGTACCGAATCGAACGCCTTCACCCCCCCGGTTTCTCAGGAAACCACCTCGGAGCTTAGGTGGTCCACTCGTCATTCTCGAGTCGATTGCGTCAATGGAGGCTCACATGAATCCACGAAAGCACAAMATGCGGCTTCTGACAAGACGACTGCCGCAGAAGATCGCCAAGACCAGAAAATGGCGACCCAGCCGTCAACAGAAGCTTCTCACGAGAGGAAACGCCGAGCGTCCGTAGATGCAAGGCAGGATTCTGCCACGCGACAACGTAACTCGGAGACTGCTACACTTCCCCCTGAATCTAACCTTGGCAACCACCTTGACACTCAGAAGAAGCAGCGGAAAGTCAACGGGGTCTCACGCGATCACAAAGAGGAGCAAGACGGAGACACCCCCAGAAAGGTTAATGGGCACGTGAATCACCACGGCGATGCACTGACGTAAATGGATAGAAGCGACACATATCGTTGACTACCGACAGCCACGTCTTCCCGATCCAGTGTGTCAAATAGTATTTAAGCGTATTACTAATGCGCATATTAAGGCTTCTGCACCACTCCCAGTACCGTATTAGGAAGCTTACACGTACGCCAGCCAATAGAAAAAGCTTGTATATATTACCGGCTGTATATTATTTACGTAGTTCAGGGGTATCTAGGGCCCTAATCCATTCCAATTAGGAAATAATAGAGCTTCCAAAGCCCTCAAAACATATCAATAATGTATTTTTTAGATATATTTTAAATGCATTTTGAATACATTTCTATATAGTAATATATTGCTAGTAATATTATATTTGGGCTTTTATACTATTTACGGCCGTATATATAGCCTTTTATACGTATTACTTGCCGTATGTGTTAATTTTCCTTTATTTATCACTAAAGTGGGGCATAGCCTTAAATACGGAAATACTATTTGATTTATTGTCCCGATCTGCCTGAAGACGTTTGTGTGTCCCTCCCAACTGATCTTATTCCTACTAACTATGTGTAGATCGTCAATCAGCCATTTCAGTACATTGAATCTCTTCCCTCCAAGGGGGTACGATCACTAGTGCTTGAGGCACTGAATAGCTGGTACCTAGTACCTGAGCAACAGATGAAGCAAATTGACTCCATCGTTCGATCACTGCACAACGCATCGCTCATGTCAGTACTCGATTCATCGCACTATCAGGACTCCGCGACTAATGAGCTATAGRATCGACGATATTCAAGACCAAACTGATTTGCGCCGCGGCAAACCAGCGACGCATATGATATTTGGCATTGGTCAAACCATMAATAGCGCTTATTTCCAGTGTATTGAAGCATTGAACCTGGCGTACTCGGCCTCGCCGGGCATGTTTGACATCGTCATGGGTATGTTGAAGGCTTGCGAGTGTGTAAGAGAGAGAGCGACATTTACTCACTGTCATCAGATGCATTCCGTACCGGACACGTCGGTCAGAGTCTGGATCTATATTGGACTTTTGATACAGTTGTCCCGTCAGAGAAGGAGTATCTTCAAATGGTTGATGCCAGTGAGTTTCTGGATCGTTCAAATGTTTCTTCGATGATATCACTGATGCTGTTGTACTAACTTGTCATAGAAACATCCAGTCTGTTCCGCCTCTGCAGCCGATTGCTGCGCAGTACCGCTACTACAAACAGGTATGCCTCGTGCAACAGCAGTGCTGCAGTTTGACACGACTGAAATCAGTATAGAGAGCTTGAAATTGAAGATATGGCCACTCTGTTTGGCAGATACTTCCAGATTCGAGACGATCACTTGAACCTCAGTTCTCAAGACGTGAGCTCACAGTGATCCCATGACCCACTACATATCTAACTTTCCTTAGTACACAAACCAGAAAGGATTCTGCTCCGATTTGGACGAAGGGAAATACTCGCTGCCAATCATCCACGCCCTGCGGGAGCGAGACCTTGAACTGGAGAGCAAAATGCTACAACGACTACGGCCCGGTGGGCTATCCATAAAGTCAAAACAGTGGATTCTTGATAGACTGTCGGAGAAAGGGAGTTTACAATACACCTGGAAGCAGATCGAGCTGCTATATGTGGCGATAGATGAATGCCTGGCCAATCTTGAGGAGAAGACGGGGTCCATCAATTAGATGTTGAGGAGAATCTTGTATCAGTTGCGGAGTTAGACCAGATCATGTTCTACAGCGAAAGGGGACGAGTTTTAGAAGTAATTTCAGTACGGCTCAAGGTACTCTTGCAACGCAGTCATGTTACTACCTAAACTGTCATATTCGATTGCTTCAGAGAGATTCGTACTCGTTGGTGATGGTATCCAAAGACAGGGTTTCCATACTTTTCGGAGCTGTCGACGAGAAAGTGATATTGGACTCGGAATAATGCCCCAGTAGCGCTTTGATCCCGTCTCCTACTCGGCTTGCCTGAAGCAAGCTGGTCCTACTTGGTAACCACCGAGTCCACGCCCTCAGGGCAGTAATCCGCCGTTTTACGCCATAAAACGCGAATTTTAAGGTTTGATTCGCTTATCCTATCCCGGTTCAGRGGGGCGGCACGGGTCACTTAACCATAAAACATACACTATAAAACAAGGTTTCTATAATGATTCCTACAAGGCCTTACGACCGCCAAAACGAMAGCTGGAGCAGGCCAGGGCAAAGGATAAGGTCATGGGCAAGCCTTTTGAATATCTGCCGGCGTGGCAGATGCTTTTATGTCGAGAATACGGCTTTTGTTTACATTTAGGAAAGGAGGTCTGATTCAATACTTAAGGSAGCCGCCTCACTGCTTAAAGGGGACGCTACTACGGGCCCAAGTAGAACTGTTCAAAAGCTACGGCCTTTGTGCTCCAGCGGACCAGCCTGGGCAGCCGCCGTGCCAGGCAATCCCCGGATTGCGGCTTTTTGATAACTTCCAGTACTTGACTTGCTCGACTGGTTTGACGCAGTACTTCCCAGCCATCGAACAGCACATATCTAAGGCCCACCAGCAAAAGCCGGCCCAGCAAATCAAAAGCAGCTCGTGGCAGAAATGCAAGGTACAGACCTTCTTCGCCAAAAAGCAGTATATCCGGTATTTTATGGTAAATAATGCCRATAAAGGCACCGGAGCTGCAGGAGCCACCAACGCTGGTACAAAAGGCTTGGTTTCGGAAGAGGCAGACTTCTTTAAACTACTTGATAAAGATACAGCTATAGCAGAGAAAGATGCCAAAACAAAAGTCAACATCATCCACGGCTTCAACAGTCACCGATTTGCCGTAGTGCCGTGGCTGCAACGGACGGGCATCAAAAAGCATACGCGGGGCCTGAAAAAGGACGAGATACACGCCTTGTTTGCGATGCCCTTCAATAGAGCAGGAAACTCTCGACAAAGCTAGAGAAAYGGGTAGGGATCAAGAGCTCATCATTGTCACAGAGACTCCTTTCGATGTTCGTGCTGATAAGCAATGGTTGAAAGGCAATCGCGAAGACATAGAGGTGACTCAAGGAGAGAAGCGGGATATACTTAACAAATCTCCCCTTGTATCTGAAGCAATGGCTCCTCCTCCAGCAAGTGTAACTGCCGTGAAGGAACACGAAGCATCAATAGAGGAGGCAAAAAGATTGGGGTTGGAKATACTTCGCGCTTACGTCCCAGGAAAGTGCTGGATGGTTGCTGTGGCTGCCGAGGATGTAGTTGAAGAGGGACAAGACTTGGTAAGTGGCCATTCTCTTTGATCCGATTTCGCCGTTGACACTGTCATAAGTTTGGCTTTGAAGCCATGAAGATGGAGATGCATATAAAACCACCTTTTGCTGCAAAGTGTTCAGCTGTTTACGTACAGAAGAACGCTATTGTTGAATTTGGCAGCCCTTTGGTGGCGTTGCAACGGTTGCTTGATTCTTGAGCCAGGKTGTAAAGACGATGTACTCAGCAAATCTCTTTGACCCTCTGTAGTAATATAATCATTCGTTGGCCTATAACTCCTTGCGCAATTCTTAAATCATAAAGTATAGTCAAACGTACTTCGCACGTGATCTGAAACCAGTCATCCGTTTACCTTGTGTGAAACATCCTACTGCTCACCCCACTTTCCCTCCATTTTACTCTTGATTTTCCTTCCCCCAGACGAAACTTCAGCTGAGAAGAAATGGCCCCCCTCCACCCCCCGATATCTTCTACCGCCTCTGGACACCTTAATGTGTCCACCCTTCACTCCCTATATTGGGAGGAATCCGGGAACCCTGCCGGAGTGCCCGTTGTGTACCTGCATGGTGGGCCGGGTGGTGGAGTCAGTGACAAGGACCGGTGGGAAACTCCTTCCGTAAATGTCATTCAAGAGTTGGACAACGAGCTGGAATGGAGCTTGCATTCTAATTTGAATCAAGGCAATGGTTTGATCCTAAACACTACAGAATTATCCTCTTTGATCAAAGAGGAGCGGGGAAGTCGACTCCTCCRGCTGGACTGGAAGAAAACACAACGTGGAACTTGGTCAATGACACTGAGAAATTAAGGGAGTATTTGAAAGTTGACAGATGGGTTGTGTTTGGTGGCTCTTGGGGTTTGCCTTTTCATGCCTCCCCTCTGATCTGCCTAACTGAGTCTTGTTCAGGATCAACCCTCGCGATAGCTTACGCAGAGAAGCATCCAAATCGCTGTCTAGGCTTGATTCTGCGCGGCGTCTTCACAGTTAGAAAGGAAGAACTGAATTGGAATTTCCAGTACGGCGCTGGAATGCTGTACCCAGAGCACTTTGCAAAGTTTCGAAGTGTAATCCCCGAGGCGGAATGGGCGGATCTAGCGAGGGCTTATTACAAGCGACTAACGAGTGAAAACGAGGAAGAGAGAYTGGCTTGGCAAGTTGGTTCCAAGGCGGATGAATGTAAAAAGTACTGATTGAGACGAAGTGCGGCGGCTTGGAACATATGGGAAACGTCGACGAGTAAGCTGCTTGTTGATCCGGCGCTCATTGCCAAGGTTGAAGATCCGAAATGGTATGCTCGATCCTCTTGATTAACGGAACTTGAACCTAAATACTTGGAAAAGGTCACTTGCGCACGCTCGCATCGAATGCCACTATTTCATCAATGGTGCCTGGATGCGTGACGGACAGCTGCTGGAGGAAGTATACAAGATCAAACACTTACCTATTGTGATCATACAAGGGAGGTATGATATTGTGTGCCCGGCCAAAACCAGTTGGGATCTTTATGTTGCGTTGGGAGGAGAAGGAAATGACAACGTAGAATACAAAATTATAGGAGATGCAGGGCACAGTGCGCAAGAACCAGGAATCAGGGACGCCTTGGTGGATGCCACAGAGAAGTTTAAACATCTGACGCTATAGGAAGCCAGACCTGATCTAAACAAGATAAAAGAAAGTTGTGTCGAGAGTTGATTAGATCGGAAAGAGAACGACGCGTCATTTGGCCATGGGCGACCCAATTGTGGGGCGCTCTCACGACTTAAGCTTTCCATACCAAGGACAGTCTTTCTACCTTTTCGTATGTCCTTCAAAATGTAACTTTCATTTCAATACGAGCTCTTCCCTATTTGCTTTGCCCCCAGGGCTTCATTTCTGGGGCAAAGGGCTCCAAAGTCGGCAACGTTCATGGCCAGAGCTATCGTGACTCATTGCCCAATGTCGATCAAAGTTTCAATAGCATTAAAAATACCATGAGACGATGGGGAGACACCTTATACCACAATGGCATGTTGTTCTTTGTTGCGACTGTGGTTAAGTGGACAGAATCGGATCGTATTAACGGCACATAGTAGCTAGCTTTCGAGCCAGAGCATGCGCTAACATTTGCACGCCCAAAGAATAATAGAATAAGCCTCCCATAATATAACAACAAATCCACGGAAATTAAAGTACTTATGAGATGCAGCGAGGGAAGCATACAGAACGGGGACACCAACTCGGCAGCAGCCTCGAATATCAGTACCTACTTTCTCCGCCTCACATCCCAATCCACTCGTTTAGCTAGTTTCATTCCTACCGAAAAAAAACATGACCTCCGACTCCTTTATGTCGATGGTCAGTCGGCAGTAAAAGCAATCCTTGGAACTTTGGATGCACAAGACGTGGTATTGCGAAACATAGCATCGACCATGTGGGATTGGGATATCGTTTATGGTCTTTGAGGCATGGTGTAGAGTCGGTGGGAAGACAAGATTGAATGGTATCCTTCGCATGGTGGGCGGATTCGAGGTCATCATATGCGATTTTGCAAAGCCACGGGACGTTGTCGAGATACATGGCATAGACTTCAGACGATCCAGTATCGGTGGTAATTACTCTCGCGACTTATCTAGGACTTATGGCGACATTAGAGGAGACCGTATCTGACTGGATTTTGAAAAAGACTTCACAAGTATGTTTGTATACCCGAACGCCGTCTACTTGGACGGGTCAAGCGGGCTGCATAGGGTGAACAATGATCCAGCGGTACTTAAGCATGCGCGACGAGACATTGATAGAATGATCCTCAGCTAAATGAGACTAGAGACCGAAAAGGGGAGGCCACCAATTGTCARGCAATCGCCGACCTAATTTTGTCGCGGCACTCAGTTAGAATTGAGTTGCTGACTAGCCTTGATCCGAAGGAGATGGGGTTGTTCCGCCGAGAAATCGTTTCAGCGCTGAGGGTTCATTGATGATCAAGGTCGTGACCCTGCGGTCGAGCTTGAGCGATGCACTAGACAATCATTGCCCTCAATAATCAACGAGATATACGTTGCTGCTGGCGCTGTTCATCCGTAGCAAAACTGATGAGCTCAGGCCTCCTCGGTGTCGACGCTGACGAAAACGATCCCCCTACGTACGAAACCAGCAACCATCTCATGCAATCATTAGACTGGCCTGAGCTCAAACGACAGGAGTACTGGATCTGTACTGTTCGAGAGACGTGCCATCTGCCCATTTGGCCTRGAAGAAGTAGAGCAGAGCTGGAGCGACCACGATGCATTATAGGCTTACGAAGTCATAGCAATAGTAGACACTGGAATATTGGACGGAGAAGTGAAAATTAGTTTGGAGATTTGCAACATGATAGGCCCGTACATCAGTATTTTGAGGCTCAAAATCTCATTTRGAATCATGGGGCGAAGCTCRCTAGCACCTGCGAGGGGGGACACTAAAGAATAGTCTATTTGCCGGAGATTTYGGCGCCATGTACGGCTTTGTCACAGGAGCAACAACGAAATGCTTTATGTATTTTCTGAGATGCAGTTCGATTTCGAACGTCACTGCATGACAACAGCTCACACCCCTGATTTTGTTTCCGCATCAAAGAGTTTGGAATAGGCGTTCTAGAAGTCTTTACGTTCGCGGCCCCTTGAACTCAGCTCGTGTCTAGTGCAGCGCCAGTAGCGGGTGAGACATGGGCTAGGGGCAAAGCAGTAAGTACCCCATCACCTAGCCCTGAACAGACAGCACGTGGCGCTGGGGCGTCGCTAAACTATCACTAGTACGTGCTCTAGGCGCCTCTGGACAAGAGGGATAGTGACATTTTCTTCAGTGTCAATGGCTTTCTACAGCTATCATTCGCTGAGTCCGAAGCTAGACGATATCCAAGCCTCTGTAAACAATATGCTTTGAAGATATATAAAGGAAAATGGCCCCCTTCATTATGATACTACGTTGCAAATTCTCACATCCGGAGTTGTATCGATATTTTTGCCATGGGGGCCGCTCCATCTACCCCGGCTACATCCGCCAGCATTGTTCCCTCTGCCTCCGGATATTCCTATCTGGCATGCTATACTGAGGGGACTCAAGGGACCAGAGCCTTATATCAGGGATCTTTCGCGTCTGGTGGTATGACCGTGGCGATGTGCGCGGCTGATTGCACTGGGTTTACATATTTCGGGGTCGAATATGGCCGCGAGTGTTACTGGTGAGTACATCGTGGTTTGGGTCTTGGTCGCGATCTTTTCGTTCTCCTTGGAAGAAGACAGTCGAGATACCTCCCCCATGACATTCTTATACGGGCAAATCTAACACCTTATACGCAGTGGAAACGCCTTCGCCCCTGGAGCTGTTGTAACAAGCAATTCTGATTGCAACATGGCTTGTGCTGGCGACAGCACAGAGTACTGCGGAGCGGGTGGTCGCCTGAATGTCTATATGAAACCAACAACTTCGTCTACTTCCAGCACGGCACAATCAACAACCCTTCGTACTTCCACGAGTTCATCATCTCAAACCTCAAAATCYTCTAGTACCCTGAGTACGAGCACGAAAGCCTCGACGTCAAGTAGCAGCACAAGTACTACATTAAAATCGTCGACCACGTCAAGTAGTAGCTCAAAATCGACCACAAGCTCATCAACCTCCTCCGCTGCGAGCGGCGTCCCCACCAAAAGCAGCGGCAAAAGAGGTCTCGGCTACAACACGCCAGCCCTAACACAACCATTCTCGTTGTCCGGCCAAGGGTCAAAGGTGTCATGGGCCTACAACTGGGCTTCAGACCCCTATTACCCATCTGGCTCATATTCGGCGAATACCTACAATACTGTTTTGACGTTCGTCCCTATGTTATGGAGTGCGGCCAGCGATTTGACCAGCATCTGGAGTGGCAACGTGCAAAACGCGATCTCGATATACGGTACCGATTCAGTTCTCGCTTTCAATGAACCGGATGGGTGCTGCTGGTCCTGCGGGAATAGCTGCATGAATGTCAGCTCCGCTGTGTCGGCCTACAAACAGTATTTGCAGCCTCTAGCTGGCAAGTTGAAGCTTGGCGCCCCTGCGGTGACAAACGGCGTTGGCCAAGGGATTGGCATCAGTTATATGCAACAATTCATGGGGAATTGTACCTCTTGCCAGGTCGATTTCATCCCAATCCACTGGTATGGCAGCGTTTTGGACCCCGGGTCTTTCCAGAGCTATGTACAAAGCTTCTACTCTCAATTCAACAAGCCAATATGGATCACAGAGTTCGGCACATCCAGTGGGACGGAGGCGCAGATTGTCACGTTTCTCCAGCAAGTCTTACCGTGGTTAGACTCACAATCCTATGTTCAGCGTTATGCATATTTCATGGACAGAAACACAGGGTCCCCGTACCTGCTGAATTCTGACAGTACTATGAACTCGATTGGAACTACGTATAATAGTGGTTAATCCGGAATATGTATGTTGTTTATAATACCCAATAGAATAACAATAAKAATAATTTCAAAACATTCAACTTTCTGAGTCGCCTACAATTACTTCTTGGTTTCGCTCCTCGACTATCAATGTCAGAACAAGTATCAARCACAAGCCAAAATTCGTCCCAACATAATGTAAGAGGTTGGCCTAGTGATAGAAGTACTTGTATGAACAACAGTACTTGGGTGCCTCTACCAGCCATTAGATGGTGGTGCCCGTAGGCCACGCTCTTTCCCCGGCAAATTTGACTTGCTTTCGAACACCGAAGTATGTTTTCTTGAGTGGTCCCAACTATTGGACGTGAACTGCACTTCAACAGACCAATAAGAGCTTTGTCAAAAGAAGGAGATAACCCTATCAAATGCCCCATGGAAAGCTCAGTACCCCAGAAAAATGTTTTGCGTACGATACGATGCATTTGTCACGCGTAAGCGTGTAGCAAAGTCCTTGGAACATCTATAACAGCTGGCATGTATCTCAAGTTTTCTCCATCGAGAATCTCTGGTCAGCTAGAGCTTACTTTCACATCCTATTAGCTGAATGAWCCCCTGATTTCTTGTCTTCATCACAACGTTCCAGCTCTAACTTCATAGGCATGATTATCGCCAACTCTGGACAGTACTCAAAATTCTTCCTTCGTCTCTCCGGATCTTTCCAGACGTCGTCGCTCAATCTCGTTCCGGCAGCTGGTACATGATATCCCAAAGGCCCATCGCTCCACACAGCATCTACAGCAAAATGCTTTTGACGTCCTGCATTGGCATATTTGGTATGTGGCAGAGTAATGATTCTTTTGCTGAACCATATGTCTTCTGGCTCACTATCATTCTGACGGATCTGGAAGGCGAGAACCTCTCGAATAGCTGAGACACGACGCAGTGACAGGCCACCACTGCTGGCGTGTGGGTCATGCTTGGCTTTGCTGCCGTTGTCAGAACTCTCTCCAATACTGGCTCTGACCATCCTTACCGCGGGGCCCCAGCCCAGTCGTGCTCCAGCCAGTCATTCAGACTATCATCACTGTTCGCACACATGATACTATTACTCCCATACTTGAGCAGCCACTCAACACCTGGCAGGAACATGTCATAGAACCGCACATCTGTAAGTAAACGATTGACATCTTCGTTCCCCTCTACACTCCACGGCTGTGGTAAGCTTACTAAATCCAGCTTCCCAGTCGCCACATAGTATTTCATAGCAATGCTTCTCGAGACAGAAAGCACGCTATTATTGCTTCCAACAAACATGAAACGCCAGTCTTCCGGAATCACTGAGATCATATGGAGCAGTTGAGAAACGAGGTGGGGAACGGGCTGAGATTCAATCAAGAGCGCTACTTTCGAAGAGTTGAATTGCGACTCTGTATCTGTCTCTGGGGACCAGTCAACGCGAAGAGTGGGTAGGTGTTCGACTAGATTATTGTAAYGGCCCTTCGCTATTTCTGTTACGTTCGCTTTGTATTCGAATGTGGTGAGGCCGATTGTCCATCTACGATCACTGGTCAGCATGAAGAGTTCTGTCTGGACTGGTGATTTTTACGTTACGAGAAGGAAAAGACCAAAAAGGATCCTGGCTCTAGTGATCAAGAAGATTTTGTGAACGCTGGAACTTCCTTCCATGGTCGGCGTTGCGCGGACTAAATCCGCTCAGAAAGATATACAAAAGCAGGCGAATGAGATTGCTCGCTGCTTTAAATAACAAATAGTGTAGGATATTGCCGCTGAATGATGCTATATTAGCGGCTTGATGTGTTTGATATTGGAACCATTTTCTTGAGATGAAATGTTTTCGCAAAGCGAGATAAGTTTGGAAGGTGCGAGTGGCAGCCAAAATGACGAAGAGGTTCGCCGCTAGTTTTTGGCATAGATCCCGCCTATTATCTCATARGWGTACACAACTCAATTATTATAGTGGGGAATATTTCATGTACACAAGAGGCAAAGCCGCTTTCTCGATAGTGGGGCATGCACCTGCAGCCAAGCTACAGAGTAGCTGAGCCTAAATTATAGAGCTAAGCTTATAGCAGAGATAAGCGCAAAGTTGGCGGAGCTGACAGCACTAGAGTGTCACTAAGGTTATAGCGGAGCCCCAATCATGCAGCCCCAGGCAGGCCTAGGCTTTGCAACACGGCTGAGCCAACATACATGTCAAAGACGAGTTTTGCCTCTTGCAGGTTTTGGGTCCCATTACCTCCCGGTGTTCGGCGACGAAGTCGTTTTCTCAGGAATCACAATGAATATCTGTGTGTGGAAACAAATAAGTTTGGCGGCGATTCTGCCATGCTCAAGAATAAGATGGAAGATTTGCGCTACTGCGCTCCTCACTACGTTTTTGTAAGTCAAAAGTTTCATTTGGATGCAACTACGTACCCTGTAGTTTGTGTGAGTGGTGGGATCCTCTCACCATGGCCGCGGATGCTGAATATCAGCCAGGATACTCTTGTCTCTCAACCAAGCTCCTCTTTCATGGCCACGACCGCTGAATCAGCTCCCGTCCGTATCTCTCAAGTACGACGACCAGGTGGCCCCGAAATCGAGATACAATGCCTCAAAAGTAGCTTTGCTCATCGAAAATCGCCCCAACCCAATACTTGCGCCTCTCATGATTCATTTTATCGCTGTTGTCCCACCAGATTGGCGTTTTCGCTTCATGGGCTCCAATGAATCTATTCAACAAATCAATTCCTCGCGGGCGATTAGAAAGCATGTTGCAGCTGGCAAGCTGGACTTGTCACAAATCCCGTCAAATATGACGACCAACTCGCAAGAGGAAATATCCATTTTCCTAACAACATTGTGGTTGTATGAGACGGTATTGCAGCCAGCAGAATGGCTGCTGGTTTTCCAAACAGACAGCATACTGTGTGCAAACAGCCGACAAAGTCTCAACTCATTTCTTGACTACGATTGGGTAGGAGCACCGTGGCACCCGAAAGCTAAATTTGGCGGAAATGGCGGGTTGAGCTTACGGCGTGTGAGCAAGATTGTTGAKGTTTTACGCAAGCAACAACGGCTTCCAAATACTTTACCTGAAGACGTCTGGCTCACAGAGCGTCTAGGGCACTTGCCTGGCGCCAAACTCGCAAATGGAACTGCTAGTCTGACGTTCAGCGGTGAACAGTTTGAAGGAGAAAAAGAGAAAGTCCCTTCGGCGCAGCACTTCAACCATTCATCTGAGACAAATGCACTAGTAACAGGAATCGACGACTGGCGAGATGGTTTCTACGAACCTATGGGGTATCACACTGGATCTAGTGGCAAGAAGTTGAACTCGGGAATTTGGGGCAAGCCTGAACAGAGAAAGCACATATGGGACTACTGCCCTGAGGTCAAGTTGATATTGGGTATGGACGCAGCCAATTACGTGCYAGGTAATTGTAAMAGCAATTGGAAGAGGGAAGAGGACATACTGGAGGGCATATCTCGTGATGAAAGGGTGACAGAGGTTATAGATGGCAAGGAATACCCCATGCTGCCGGCCAGATTAACATCCTGGTGAAAAGCTGTGATCATTTCTCTGGTAGTAAGAATCGGAGCAGAGACCCACAGAGAACTACTCAGATGATTTAAAAATAGTTGCAATACGAGAGAAAGCTAAGACGGTGATTAAGGTCGGGGTTTGGATAGCTAGGTCTGTCTAAGGGTTGRCGGACAGCATCACGCGCTCTGTTTTGGTAAAATCAGTAAAAGATGACATAACCGCTTTGAAGATCCAAACCTTGTCTCGTAGTTGAGTTATTATCGGTATGATTCACACAAAGTTGAAAGTGGAAGAATAAATTAAGAGTCGAGATTCTGGGTGAGCCCCTTTTCAAGGCCACTGGACTTTGTGCAGCTAGTGTTCTTTCTAAGACGCTGGAAATCCCAATGTCAATACGACGCTTGATCGGCAGCTTCAAACTRCACGAGCCAGAGAAAGAGCTGTCGTTTTCCATGTCAAAATACTTGCAGAATCGCGGAAAGCTCTCCTACTCAGATACGGAGTCGATGAGGCTGCCGTGGCTCACATATCCACATACGAAGTATACCGGATTTCCCGTTGCGGCCGTCATACCAGTGCCCTTGACCCGAATCCAAGATATCACGGCTGACGCTTGCTGTCTTCAAATATTTGTATTTGCTTCTGAATTTTATTTTCTTTCCGCTCCACTCGGATGGCGGATGCATTACGCCTATCTCGCTATGTCAAATAATGTTCTATTCCTTCCGAAAACATTTAGCCCAATCATTTTCTCTTCTTTCAGCCAATGCTCCTTAATCTCCTTTAGATACGGCGTGTTTTCAACCTCAACCTCCCACTCTGGTAAATGTTTTTCCCATCTGTCCATCCATAAGCTCATTACTTGTCCTCGAATCCTATGTTTTCCTAGAAAATGCACTGCCATATCACTGCGAGGCATCGGAGTCAGCATTACCTTATCAGGGAATAACTCAGAGTATTTGGCAGCATTTGGGCTCGGGGGCATTCGAGTTTTCTGGGGCTCCAAAACACTTGCTCGGGAGCAGCAATGTTCTCGATATTCCCGATGCTCCAGAAATTCTTCAAATATGGAATAAAATACTCAGAAAATATACGTACCCCTTTCTTACTACATTTGTAGCGCGATCTAGATCAATATCTGGCTTTTCCAGCTCTCCTGTCGTGTCATTYCTCCAAAAGCGGTAGCTATTAAACCATCTTTGTGGCACAAAAGAGACGTTYCGTTTGAACTCGTCATCATGTTCAACCAGCCATTCCATGGCGGACTGGTCCATTTGTRGAAGTTCGATATCGGGGCGGTATTTAGGAAAGGAGATAATGGCGGACATGAGATTGACGGACCAGTCGGAAACGCGAATAGGGAATAGTCCATTGTTTAGAGTGTGAGTATCGTACGTTGTAAGCAGCTGGATATGATCGAATTCTGGGGATGGTGGGAGAAAAATCTCAAGTGGGATATTTGGGTTCATGAGCACACTGTCGGCATCAACCCAGAATAGCCATTTTACTCGTTCTGATTCGGGCTTTGCTAATTCTTGGATTAGAAATCCAAGGATATAGGCTGGCTTGTTCCAAACGCTCGGGAGGACCGATTCTCGAAGAACGTGCATGCTATAGCCATGCTTCTTGTTGTGGTATTCGTGAGTTTGCATTGCACGACTGTAGACATCTTGCATGTTCCAGTAGAGGCTGAGTTTTGCGATTGATAGGRCCTTATTACTAGGAATGCCGAGACTTTGGAAGGCAGGGAAGTCATCTGTGGAAGGAGGTAGAGGGGTGATGTTTAGAGGAGAGTTGAGTAATTCTTTGCTCGGCGGATATGTCCCATCAAATGAAGGCTTGCTGACCGCTTCATTATGGGCAGCTGGAAGGGGTTGTGGTGGTGGTTGTTGGGTCCGCAGAAGTCCGGGGTTATTCAAGGATTCGATACCTTTGCATGTCTCATTAATGCTCCCTGTCTATTATATAGATTGTTAGAACTCTTCTCGCGTGCAATAGGCAAAGCAGACCGGCGTACCTGATCTTTTGAGCTTGAGTAATTCTCCTTGATTTTCGTGAGATATTGTGTTGGTCGTTTAACAGGTCCTAGTGAGATGAGGAGATAAAATACAAGCACTATTAAAAATATCACGCGGTATCCTTTATGACTGGCGGTCGACAAAGCCATCTCGGCATCGATTCTGGTAAATTGAGTACAACAACTGGCAAGTACCYAGAAAATCCTTTCAGAAAATCCGATACATGTAAGAGAAGTTTAGTACATCATTCAAAGCTGGCTTGAAAAAAGTTATCGAAATATTCCGTCTCAGATCAACATGCTTCCGCACCCAAACCCCGAGTTGAATAGTCACAATGAAAGTATCATMACGACTTTTTCCGGAAAAGCTACCTTTGCTCTCGCTAATGCAACGCTAGCCTTCATTTTCACGTTCTTTGCACGATTTCAGCTCGTTTTGGTCATTGTGTATCAAGCGGCTCGGCACGCATTAGTTTTTGGAAGGGGGCTCGGAGGGGCATTGAAGATTAATCTTAGCGGGGATTTTCTTACACTTGTAGAAACTAACGTAAGCGGCGTAGCGTCACCCCCTTGCATTTGAAGGCACTTGTAAATGTTTTCGGTATAGGTCTGACGCACACTTGCGAAAGCTAAGGTGTGTGGCTGTTCGCGTGGAAGGCTTCAGCTGGGTCGCCTAGACTGGGGTCTTACTCTGTTTGCTTCATGTTCTCGACTTCGAGTTATCTATCCTCCAATGCTTGATTGAATCTGTTCTTTGCAATTAGTTCCCGAGATCTTGCGAGCTGAGCTCCATTCCTCGGGCCCTAGAAAGATAGACCCGTATGAGTAAGCAGCACTTTTTCTTTCAGTTGTTCGCAAAACATTCTAAATCCAAAGTCAACAGTTCTTGGTGTTTCGGAAAAAACCATCGGACTGAGTTTCAAATGATTGCTGGCATGGGACGTTTCAGAATGGGCAATCGACAGTCTCAAATCAGCGCCGTTTCTTCTCTGATTGGCATTTACCTTATCTACACCTTATTCGCTCATCCCCCTAATAACTCCCTCGCCGTTACGGCCTCGAAATATTCCGTGGGAATCAAAACCGCCTATAAGTCCTCGGGCCAGAAATACATGTATCCCGGTGAAGGACTAGATCAATGGAAAAAACCAGCAGATCTAAAAGTAGTGGGGCTGATCTTCTATGGGCGGATGAACTTCGTTAGTATTCTTGACTGCTATCTGAGGGTAAGTCTGCTATCTGTTCTGTGCAAGACCGAAAGCTGATATATGCAGAAAAATCTGGTCAGAAACGGCGGCATGCTGGATGAAGTTCTGTTCATAGTACGAACAGACAAGCAGCTGGATCTCGAATGGCTGGACGGAGCAGTTGCTCGGACGCCGGAGTACAAAAAGAAAGAAGTCGAGTTAACCGCAATGCGAAACTTCACGGACGCGTATTCACACTGCGAGCGAGGGATAATGTACATTAAGATGGACGATGACATAGTTAGTCYGCCATAATTCCTCATTAGCAGCCGTAATCTGAACTGACTCTGCGCCCACAGGTATTTATCGAAGACTCTGCGATTCCCTCCATCGTTCAGCGCAAGTACGAACACCCAGAGTATATGCTTGTCTCCTCAAACTCTCTCAACCAACCTGCCATAACTTGGGTACACTTCCACCTCAATGCCATGCACGCATATCTCCCTGAACTAGAGCCTCCCCCGGATCACAACGCCTCTGCCCCACATACTTCCTGGCGTGCCTCTGAGCTCCCAACCTGGACRGGCCCCTCCGGTTTCAACATCACCGAAAATGATCCAGCACCGTTCAAAGGCCATCGCTGGCTGCCTCTGCCTCCAGGGTCAGACATAGAAAACACGCCCGCCGCAGGCGCACAGTACCATGCTGCCGGATCAGGCTTTTACAGCTGGGCAGTTGGTGCACAAGTGCACTATAGCTTTTTTGAGAATTTAGAGAAGGGGGAGTTGTGGAGATACAAGTTTGATCTGTGGGATTATCATTATGATCGGCTAAGTATCAATTTCATTGCGATAATGGGTGAGGATATCGTGGATAACYTRCCCATTGCCGCAAGTGATGAGTGGTATTTGACGCAGGAGTTGCCGAAAAGACATAAAAGACGTAAGTTCTGTCCTCTGCCCCTACCACCTTATCTTTTTGAGTGAACTTCTATCTTTTAGGTTTGCAAAAACGGGKTTGCTGACTTAGCAATAGACGTGGTGCTTGATGGGAGAGGCTTGACTGTGCATTTTGGGTTCAGGAGACAGATAGGGAGTCTGAAGGGTCATTCTTTGGGGTGGACGGATGCGTATGACAGATATAAGGCGTATGCAAACGAGATGGTCTGCCCTTTTGTTAACTACTAAAAATATTGTTTCGCGACTTAAAGTTRCCAGAGTTATTCACCACGTGAAATTTCAAGTCAAGGCAATTGAAAAAAAAGGWCAGCACAGGATATTTGCAGAAATGCTATTAGATASCAGATGATTTGCATGTTAATTAAATGAGTAATGAGACCTCTACTGCCTCTAAGTACTTAATGTAGAATGAAGTGGAAGTTGGCTGTTGGAAGGATATTAACGCGTCCTCTGCAAGTCTTGAGATTTCCATGTATTAGTTAGATCCTCGAATCKTTTACCGTGTRCACTCGACATGATTAYTGTAGTAAGTTAACACTCTAAAATTTTGTGCTTGAAGTTTCAAAGCAATCTTCTATTTATCAAAAGCAAAGYGCTCTACTCAAYGCCAGCCAAAAACTATTCTAAAGCTCTAATATCATTTTCAAAGATGCTTGGTTCTGGAACCATTCTTTGTAATAACTTCTTCATCACTCTCCTAACTTCAGCAACTGAGATCTCATCCTCGGTCGTYACATCATCATTCAAGCACAACTGTCCCACCTTCCCCCTTTTCTTGATCAACCTCTTGAACAGGACATTCTCTATCTGCTCTGCATCCGTAACCATGACAAAATATGCATCTGGGTCCACTACCACATACTGATATTTCCATAGTGCTTTAATCACTACYTCCCTAGCTTTGCTTTGCGTATCYTTGTGTGGYAGCAAGGGCCCTAAGCCTTTAGGGGACCTGTTGAGTATAAGCTTAAGAAGGCAGTCCCCACAYTTAGGAGACTGTCTCGCAACACGATCGAAGATCGACGCAGTGTCAAAGATGTAGTTTTGYGTCTTTTCRTCTGAAGAAGGCGTAGAAAAGCCAGGAGCCAGACACTCATTGACGTTGAATTCAAAACACTCGATATCCTTGATGGTAGCAGGGCCATCGAGTGAAGTCCACTGCACATCGATGTTCACTTTCGGTGCTTCTAATCCAGCTTCCTCGAGTGACTCGCTCATGTGGTAGAACATGCGCTTTCGAAATGTGGATTGGCCTTCATTAGACATTCCCTGTTCCAAATCGTCCATAACAGCCTGCCTCTCTTCCCAATTCAAATTTCCATTCTGGTCGGAGTCGATACGGTGCATAATATAGCTCCATAGTAAAACCTCTCGATGTCGTTCAATTGTATAGTGAAATGTCACGTACCACGAGTACAGCTGGAATCCTGTCTCACCTCGAAATCTTTGACAKGCGCTTTGCAAAGCTGGGCGGGGGAATGTCTTAATAGCCTCACGGGTAACTGACCGGGACATAGAGTGACCGAAATGGATTTGACCCTTGCGTTTACGTTCTCCAAAGCGACGATTAAGTAGCCAAGACGTATAAATAAGAAAAGGCTTTTCGCCGAAGCGACGAGCATCGATATCAGTGGGCGGGCGGATTGTGTTGTAAGAATTGGATTTGAAACCCATTGTAGGGCCAAAGAGCGGCGAGTAGATATCAGATGCTGCATGTGGCTTTCCAAGTAGCATATCGTCGGAGAGAGCAAATAGCTATTAAGATTAGTATCGTTTTGAGGATTTGAGGGTGTGTATACGAACTCTGTCTGTGTCGGATTTAGTATTAAAAATTTGGTTCTCGATTGTAAGAGAGTTAAACGTAGGTAGACAACGTTGTTCGTCCTCATCAAAGAAATCTTCTTGGGAGAGAACTTGAATCACATCATTTGTCTCTCTGTTATTCTTCAACCAAAGTGGCTTTTGCTTCCCAATAATTCTTCCGGGATTCTCTACRGAGGTTTTCGATGCTTCTCCAACAGCATTGACAAGCAGTTGGATCTTGTTTCTAAAGCCTCCAGCATATTTCTCAATGCTTCGAATCGAGTATCGAAGTTCATCCCAATCTCGATACCTGTTGACCCGATGGGACTCTAGCCATTTGCCCTCTGGGTCATTAAGAGTTGAATTTGCCTCATACGGGTAGATTGTCTCCCTAAAGGCTTCTTCTGAGCCATTAACCCCTAAGTATATCAGAGAATGCTCGAGTGCTTGATGATAGAAGACTCCTTACATGTATAAACGAAGTCAATCTTTGTTTCTTTGATAGTTCCCCACTTCGTAGTATTTAAGTCAGCCTCAGAGTACCACAGATCCTCCCACCCTTCAAGGTTTACATCGGCCGTCGTGTCCTCGAAGGGCATATGAATTATGTCTGGTAAAGATTCCGCCTTTTCATTCAAAGCTGTATACTCTGTATAAGGTGGAAACTTTTTAGGCACCTTCTGTTTCACTTCCAGCTGATCTTTCTTCTCCGACTCATCTTTTACTGCCGGTGACAGGTGCTGGTCGATCAACTTCTGTGAAGCTTCCAGCACCGAACTTGGCGGAGCATTGCTAACTGCCCTCAGCGCGTTTTTTCGATCCAGTTCGTCGTCCTCTGGTTCTCTTGCAAGTTCTTCCTTTTCGTTGCTCATTCCTAGAGGAACATTCTCGGGGGCGGGTTCATTCTTCTCCGCTCGATCATGGATAATGGGGGCGAGGTCTTTTTTGGTGCGCTTGTGGCTGCGTACGTTGTCATTCTCATGAACTTTGTGATCATTAAGAACATGGAGCCCATCGTGGCCGTTTGATTCCGGTTTCACTGCAGAAAGCGGTGTGTGAGAGTAGGAATGCCCTGTTGGAATGGACCGATAAGCTTTGTGGTGGGCGCTGTGTTGAATTTCTCGGGTTGAATTATAGTATCGGTGCCAGAGAACTAGGCATGTTGATATAATGAAAAGTATCCGATATCTTCGATTTGCTGAATTACGTCTGCTTATTGGACTAGGGATCGGTCGCCATTGTGGTAGTGTTGGAGCTGGTTTGTGCATCGTTCTCGATAGGCAAACAATAATGAATCAAGCATCAGAAAAGTTCCAACTGCTTTTCGGAAGACTCCAAGTTCTCCGAAGTGTATGTAAAGCCTCAGCGTCCGGTAACTTGTTCTCCCAGGTCCCTGGAAAYTTGATGATCAACATTCAAAGCTGCTAACGGCAATTTGTACGCTAAAATCTGCCAAAGTGATCCAGAGAAATTTCCTTCTATCTACTTGTGCTGCAGGCTCTAGAAACGTAGGAATAGCTCTCTAGCTGTGTTCTCGCTCTAGGCTTAGACAAGGAARGAAGTGCGTCACACGACTCTTCGTCGTTCACCAAGTAGCTGAAGAAGCAAGCTGAGCTACCAGACCGACATTGTCTGATCGCGGGAATGCCGAGTAGCTATCTCCCAGGTGCAGAGGTAACGCCAATAACAAGTTGAAAACAGACCAATGAGCTCGTAGCAATAATGTTCGGGGCCAGTTTCTTAGTTCTCCACACAGGCGGGACAGTTCTGGATGCTGGTTCCATGCAAACCAGCTAAAGCGGCGCTGTACGTCTTCTAGCCTACCCGCTTATGCCAGCATATCGCGTTAACTAGTCGGTCAATGCCTGTCGCATCCGCGAACGACAAACTTTCTTGATAGCAATGAAAGTAGTATGAGCTCGACCTCATCGCCCTTCAATCTACACTCGTACTGCCCAGATAAACCTAGCGTTCTCGGGAAGTGCTTTCCCTTCCTTGAAACTGCGGAAATATCTTTCCTACGTCGGCCATTAGAGCATGCTAGTTGCATACCTTGCGTCTCCGGGAAAAATTCRTGATTCCTCTTGTTTTTACATTTTTTTCTTGGTTTAAGAACACTAGTAAGAGTTCCTGRGCTATGATCATTGAGGCTGCGAAWACTTCGGAGCTGAAGTCCAACAAAGTTGACCTTAGACTTCTAAACTTTCCGGCTTTCACGTCTCTCGAGGTAGTGCCTTCCACATGGGCTCACTATCATGCAGCTCCCTCACGTTCTTCAGCACGCCACTTTAGTATATATTCCCAGATCTTATTACTAGTATGAAGCCTCAGTATCTACTTAGTACTAAGTCCTCTTGAGTTATGGTTAGATATCATGAGTATTACAGATTTCAGTRTGTATCYGCGAAAGGTATTCCAGCTTCCTCGGCCCAGGAATCACTAGTGAGGCTGGAAATGGCTTSCGTTATCTGCCCTCTGCATGTTGAGCGTCTTGCYAGACTTCTCAGTGCAGCCATGGACTTGGCATGACACGCGTCAAGATAACGGACGGCCGAGATCTGCTTTTGCYGGARCCAAAAAGCCATGGCGTAGCAGAGAACTTCCAGTTGCGTCATGGCATGGGTGGGGTGGATACGATTTTCGTGGACGCTTTYCAGCTTCGAGGTAGAGTATACACTGTTATCACGTTAGGGTCTTTCTTTTCTCTGGCTTGGATAGTTCCATCTCATSTACATGTGCTGTCGTCTTGCTTAGRCACACTCGCTCTATCTTCCATCCTTTCAGCATCTTTTGCCATRCATGTGAASATATACCCAAAAAGCATGAAGATGAGAATTTTCACAGCTCTATGGTTRGGATTGGCAGTAGAAGTCACGGCCACGACTCCACTGGCAACTTTGACGCCTTGTCCTTCATGTCCTACACAAGTTTCTCCTCCTCTTGTGACTGTTACGAAGCAGTACCAACCAGTAATTACCTGCCAACCGACAACAATATGTGAAGAGAGAACAAAATGCCATTTGGACGCGGCCTGTCAAACCTATGATTTTGTTTCAACGACCATCCCATGTGCTGGGGGGGCGAGCACAACTCTGATCACCAAGACTGAGCAAGTTGTGCAACTTTCTCATATATCGACAATATTGAGCAACTACGTCAAGGTTCCTTGCCCAGCTCCGACCAAGGCCCCCTCATGGAACGGAACTGCACCTTATCCCAAGAATGTGACCCAGCCGTGTACCAGCACACAATCGACAACGATGGTCGTCGATATTTCCTGCCCTTACAAGGACATGGGACCTCTTGCTCTCCCACCCTACGAAGGCAGTGGAATCTGTACGAGTTGTGGTCCCGATAACAATGGCGATAGATYTCAGGTGGTTGAAGTTCACAAGTGCTTGAATGGATTGTGTACAGACTATGTTGAAACGTGGATCTCTACCGAAGCTCATCCYGCAACTTYTACTTCCAACGCAGTAGTTTCGRCATCCACGTATTTGCCAACAAATGGTCAATACACGATCCCGATGACTCAGACYTACTCGGCATCAAATCCTGGTTATACCAACGCAGTTACAGTCACAGTGTCTTACACCACAAGCGTTACCGATGCTCCAAAATCCGTCGATTGCACGACGACAATTATAGTGACCTTTACGTCCACCGTCTGTCCGGTGACTGTAATCAGCGGAGTGTAAGTTGTCTCAGTTTTCTGAAGTACAGCACTCAAACTTAACTTAACTCAAATAGCACTCAATCCCAAACCAATGTTGGCGCKGGTTCAACTCCATACGGCGTYAGTGAATCAACATCTAATCCCGCTGGGTCCACTTACTCTRTGTCTTCAACATCACCTGGGTCTATCTCCACGCAGTCCGGAAATCCAACAGGGTCTACTTATTCCGTGTCTGCAACGTCATCTGGYTCTGTTTCTACGCAATCGGCAAATCCAACAGGACCTACAACTACCACWAGCGCCTCAACAAGCGCCCCCTCCTGTGAGTCCTCGGGATGCTTCTCTTCACCGTCCGATTTCTCCGACTTCACGCCTRYAGATGTTCACGGCTCTCTCACTGTCGAAAAATGTGAGGCAGAGTGCGTATTGTCTGGTTTTCCCTACTCCGGCCTATACTCACACAGCTGCTACTGCGGCTCCACACTCTCCACTTCCACCGAGGTGGAGAGCAGTCAATGCAACATCAAGTGTGCGGGGAATAAGGCAGAGCACTGTGGTGGAAACAAGAGGAAGTCGAGGRCCAGAAATAACTCAGAAAGATATTTCGACATCTACGAATGCACAATTCCCACGACCACTACTTCTGAGCCTACGTCGACTACTAGTGGAACGCACGACCCAAGCTCTGATCCAGATCCAGAGCCCGCAGAATCTGAGGTGAACTCCAGTGCACCTGCTGAGAAGAAGAGGGAYATAGATGTTCACCCGAGGAGGGGCGGTCTGATAAGAGGTRTAGAGGGAAAAGGAAAGATGAAACCGAATGTGCTGGTAAAGAAAGATTTTGGAATTAAGAAGCCGTTTGGATGGTGATTGATGGCTCTACGGAAGAGCTACTAATTAATAATCATTTGAATTAAATGCCTTTCCACCACTTCCGTATATTTTTCTCTCCTAAAAATACTGATTCTCAATTATTGAGGTTTCGTTCTGTTGGGCTGTAGCGCAAATTCAGATCTCAATGAACTTAAGTTGAAAGAATGTCTGGCGTGCTTCAGATGAACATTTTACTGTCCTGGCAGGGGTACCGAGTCTGGCTGCAAGGTAGATAGAATTCTCTAAGAAATTCAAAAGCCTCCATCCATGTATTAAATCGTAGTATTCGAATAGCATTTCCGTGATATTTTGTCTAGTGTCCCGGAGAGAAATATAATTTTCAAAAGTTAATGGCAAGGTAATAGTGTTCAATTATGCATCTATCGGACACTCGAGACACGCGACTCAACTTCTATCCGGAATATCATCACGATATCGTCCYATTCCAGTCTCATAGTTCACCAAGCAAGTTATTTTATTTCAATCCAACATTGCACTATCGCCAGGATGCCACCTAGTCACTTTTTGAACTTCCTTCTCGGCTTCCACGTCCCAGAACAGGTTGATCTCCTCGGTGTAACCCGTCGTATCGAGATCCAATTCCCACKCTAAATAATGCCTCTCCTGGTACTGCAACCATTTTTTCATTGTACCCTCTCTTGTTGTCTTGTGGCCGGCAAAATGCACCAAAAGGTCCCCTTCTTTGGCCGAGTTGGCTTTGTATTTAGTAGTGGCTGTTAAGTCTTCGCTACGGTATCCGGCGAAACCGTTGAACCAGCGTTGCGGAACATGAATTGTGTTGTTGCGGAACTGAACCTGCAGAACGAAGGTGTTARTTTTGTGAAATGTTCCAGCTTCTTCCATTYTCTTTATTTTTTTYCCTCGSTCTTCGAGATTTTTAAAGATGAGAAAGACTGCACCTACTTCTTTGATGACGTTTTCTAGAGCTCCCTGATCCTCAGTTCTAAGTTTTCCCGGTGCTCTGCACCCTGCTTTCTGATATCCCAAGACAGCCGTCATGAGCCAAACAGACCAGTCGTTTACTCGGAGAAAGAAGACTCCATTGTTGAGGCCCCGGTGATCATCTGTTACAAGAAGATTGATCATGGGATAAGTTTGAGGTGGAGGAAGGAAAATCTCGAGCGGGAYCTTATAGTTCATTATCATTATATCGACGTCAAACCATCTAGAAGCCTTGTGTTTAGTCCAAATCAAGATCTGATTATTCCTTCTGTATTTTTAAAAGAGAGCGAATTTGGTTTAGGTTAAATAAAATAGTAAATACTTACACAATCCACTCTAACCTCTCATCTTCTGGTCTTGCCATCTCCTGTAAAAGCTTTGAAAGTATATGTGCAGGCTTACTCCAAAAGCCTGGTAGTAATTGCTGCCTCAAAACTGTCATCTCGTACCCATGCATTTCATTATGCCGCTCGTGCCCCTTCAACGCCTGTTCATAAACCGGGTTATCGCCATAGAGCATGGAAACCTTTCCAATAAYAGATTTGTGCGTCGGAGGACGTAGGTGTGAGGATTGCCTCTGGCTGAAAGTYGGAAAGACAAGAGAGTTAAGTCCGCGGGATCGAATCAGAATAAAGAAGAAAAAGACGAGTGTTATTAGGAGACACAAGGACCTGGAAGGTGCTCTGGGATAGTGGTGACCCATTTTGTGTTGTTGAAGTAGGGGTAGGATCGGCACCATCATAGAGCAATCAGGTTCACAGAGAGATCCTAGGGTTTGGAAGCAAGTGCACACTCTCAGTACATCGTATGCTTTCCTCCGAACCTGTAGATACAGTTCGGAAGCAGAAACCCACAAACTGGCATCAAAGATAGCCGGACTCCATTCTCGCTACTGAGTTGTGCAGGGGCGCACAAGATCGGAGCTGAAAGCGGTAACTGATTGTGRCTAATTTTAGTGGGCTGGCAGTGTCGCGTGCTCTCGTACTTCTATTTTCCGAGATAATTTAGCGCTTGAGGAAGTACAGTTGGCATACTGCCGTAGGGTATCTCACCGCTTAAACGTAGAGGATTAGTATAGTGGACGTGGAGAGGCCGAGACTAGCTACGAAATCCTAGGCCRACATCATACGAGAAAATATATGTGAGGCTGRGAATGAGGGGAATCAAACTCTGGATCGTGATCTRGAAGCCGAGGAAAGAACCATGACTCATGACCCTGACAGCCCTGCATTGGCGCTCCTCAATGGTCTCTCAGGCCCCCAAATATYGTAGTGCAGAGATCCCCGGATTCTGGACCAAGATAAGAAGTGGGGGCTGGCTATCGACACGGGACACGCCCTCTGAGGCTGAAGAAGTACTTTCACTAAGGTACAATTCCCAAAAGTCTGGGCACCGCCCCGCGAACTCTATTTTGGTGGCGTTGTCTTCAATGCCACAACCACCCTCTCCCGCCCATATCTTAGCGGGAGTGGGATTTAGCGGCTTTAGCCCRAGTACACGTATGCTTGCGGTGTAGGTGGGGGAGAKCTTCTATGTTGCTGCTTTATCTGCTTTTCAGCTGTCARACTTTGAAGCCTCTGKGGSGCGACCCTTCTTTCGGTTAGTTACTGCTRTTAGTCACTACTACAGAGCTGTTTGRGTTGCTAATTTCTGCCTTGCAGTTTAGTCTCCAAGATCGAGGGCGAGGCTGATGAAGAGYTACAATCTCAAGGCTGAAGATATAGCAATTRGAATAGAATCTGAAGTCAGCATCTCCATCCCATAACGATACCTTWTAMGCGTATCTGTCCAAGCACAAAGCAATGATGGGCGCATACCATCCTACTCGCTTTGATCCCATTCACTCGCGAGGAAGCGGTGCCCTCCATCGAAGACGACCGACGTTCCTATTCCTCATATTGTTTATATGCGTGTCAATCTACTATCTCGTGATTACTCCCTCTACAACCCCTRGCAGTAGAAGGATCGCRAAGCCACTATCTGCGTCACCAGYRACCACATTGAGCTTGAACAAGCATGTCGAATGGCCCAAAAACATATGGCAAACCGGGAGTGAGGCTATGGTGGAGAAATGGGCTGAGCAGATACAGACATGGAAGAAYAAAAATCCRGAACAYAACTATGARTTATTGACAGGTTGGTTTGATCCCGAAGTCTCAAAAGAAAAGACTYACCCCAMTYCATATTCTTCCTTGCCGAGATCACTCGATTTGACAAAAGCTATAGATGATTCAAACACCAAATTCGTCGAGTCCCGCTTCKCYGACCGTCCTTCCCTCCTCTCTTTCTGGCATGATCTCAATGTGACGATYCTACGCGCAGACTTGRTTCGTTACTTGGCGCTATTAGCAGAAGGYGGTGTTTATAGYGATATGGATACCAGCTGCATCGAGCCCATTTCCAMGTGGATACCTCCGCCCTTTTCGCCGCTCGAGATAAACGCAGTGGTCGGRATCGAGTATGACGACAATACCTATCCAATGTTTGTTCGACCTATCTCCTTCTGCCAATGGACATTGATGGCCAAGCCGTACCATCCGATATTTGAAGCCGTAGTGGCACGTGTCATATACCATCTGGAATACCTTGCTCGCATTCAGAACGTACAGCTTGGGGGYCTGAAAGTGGCAAAGAAAGAAGTTTTAGAGGCGACRGGACCTGGTGCGTTTACGGATGCAGTGATGGAGRGTCTCAGTAATGTTATGGGAAGATCYGTGGCGTGGAGYGAGGTGCAGGGATTGAAGGAGCCGAAACAATTTGGGGATATACTGGTGTTACCCATCAGAGGCTTCGGAAGCGGCCAAAAGCATAGTCATAGTAAGGAAGAGGGAACGGTGTTGGCTAAGCATCACTTTGGGAGAAGCTGGTATTATAGGAAGCCAGATTCCGACGAGATAAACGGGAAAATGAAAGAAAAAGGGAAAGTCAAACCAGCAGGGTTTAGTGCAAACTCAGAACCAGGAAGGTAGATGATGAAACAAATTGACCAAGATTAAGAGAATTCCCCCAGCGCATATTTGAGTGAGCAAGTGGGGATCCGGGATACCGAATCTGAGAGAACTTAGTCACGGTATTGCAGTATTTGCTTCCACTGGAACTAACTTCTGAAGCTTTTGTGGTATGTGCAAGGAAAACTTGAAATTACAGCTCTAGAACAGATCCGAAACACCAGGCATTCACCATCGCTGATCGAACTAGGCTTTTACAAAGCATTTCTCCTCGATCCACTTCGTGAATCTGACGCACCTCCCATCTACTTCCTTTGCAAAAATGTCGGCTGCAACAAGAGCCACACTCAAGACTACGATCCAACCAACCCCTAAGCCTATGCACCACCCCCAAACACCCGTCCTGTCAAGTACCTTCCACACCAATATTGGTACATAATAGCCAAATAGGTGTAACAACGGACCGTGTACTAGATAGAATGAGAAACTGATGCGTCCTAGATGTTGGACTGGAGGGCTTTCGAGGATGCGTTTATAGATGGATGAGGAAGTTGTGTGTGAGAGTGTGAAGAGCAGGAGAGCGCTGCCCAGCGAGGGAAGAAATTTCTCTTTCCGGGTCCAGTTCGTAGGGACGAGTAGGCTGAGCGTCATGTACCCGGGTGCTGTGGCGTAATTGATTGCCGGTGAGCAGAGGAGAAAGAGGGAGAAGGTGAAAGCCGTGAATGTAAGGAACCTTTGCAGATAATTCCAAATAGATGAAACTGTCTGCTGCGGAGTATAGAGCTCTGCGGCCTTCTCGGGATCTATGAGTGTTGGTACAGCGTGCGTTTTAGATCTTGACTCGCGGATAACGTCCCATTGTGCCAGACTTGCCCCCCAAAGATACAGCATGACTTCCCAGCGATCCGCGAGAGAACAGGATATACTAAACACCAGAAGGGCACTAAGCCGCCCGTACACCTTGAATCTTGCGACGAATACTAGAATCAAGTACAGTGCCAATGAAGCACGAAACTCAAATGGTATAGTCCAGAGATGTGGATCATGTTGCGCATAG
>QYSG01011263.1:0-12731 GCA_003988875.1 Lachnum nothofagi
GATTTTTTCCGCCCTCGGTTTATACAATTCTACCACCCCTCTCTCAAACACAACACTCGAATCGACGGCCCAAACAAATGGCTATAGTGCGAGTTGGACGGTACCCTTTGCTGCGAGGGCGTATGTAGAGAAGTTGCAATGTCCGGGGAAGGATGAGGAAATGGTGAGGGTGTTGGTTAATGATCGGGTTATTCCGTTGGGGTGTGGAGATGAGCTGGGGAGGTGTGGGTTGGGTGCTTTTGTAGATAGTTTGAGCTTTGCGCAGGAGGGCGGGAAGTGGGACCAGTGCTTCGTGTAGTATAGATGAGCATAAGATACCTAAGAGAATGTTTTGATGGTTGTGGGGCTCCAAGGTGGGTGGTGCTGTGGCGTGAATGTTTTGGATTGCCCGCCGAGTGGAGGGCGGATATCTAGAGCGGTTCAGTCATGGTATGGATACCACTGGATGATGGCTACGGACGTGTGATATGAATGTCCTAGAGCTTCTGGTACATTGAAAATCATCCAGGTTCGTCGAAAATTTCTACATTTTCCGCCTCTTGGCATATCAGGTTGGCTGTGGGCGTGAAACGGACACCGCTGGGTGAGGATTTGAGGTGCGCGATATAGATGTCTCATGCCCTCTGGCACATATATGATTTCTTGGGTGATACTAGATATACAGATAGAGGGGGGGGGAAGCAGATGGATACTGTAACAGCGTTACCACGCTCTTTCCGCCCTTTCGTCCTCGCCTGCAAGCGTCGGCCTCCTTGAGTTCTTGTCGGCCTGATTGAGCCTGGTGGAAGATGAGTGGATAATGAAAGGTGTTGAGGCTGCGAGATTTCGGGATTGTGAATGTCCCGGAATCTCCGACTTATTTGGAGAAGAAAGTGCTGTGCTAGGGCGTTAGACAGTCGCGTCGAGGAGGCTGTTCTAGAAAGGTTGAAGTGGATTCAGTGAAGGGAGAACGTCACGGAGTTTCTGGCACATGAGGACATCTCACGAGCGGCACGGGAAAGGGACCTAACATAAGACCTTGACATATTTGAACACGCTGTGAATTCTCAATTCTCATAAGTCTATTAAGTCTCGTTTCACAAGCCCAGCAACCCGAAAAACGCCCCTGGTATACGCCAAATGATCAAGCCCCCCCATCTTCCACCCCTCTCCCTCACTACAGCAAATATGCCGTGCCCCCAAACACAATCATAGCCACGCCCGTCCACCACACCAGATTCAAATCCACCCTTTGCATCCAGCCCTCTCTCATCTCCAAATCCCTCTTATGGACATGGCTATCCTTATTAAGCGCCTCGGGATGCGGTTCCGGGTAAGCAGACCGCTTGGCTTTCGAGCCGGAGGTGGCGGTGGCAGTTGGATTCATGGTGACGGTGGGCAGCATTTGCGGGGGCGAGTAGGCCAGGAACATGGGGTTCATGGGCGAGCCGTCGAATTGGTAGAGGTCGAGGCGGGTGAGCTTGGTGTAGGGGTCTATGTAGACTTGCCATTTCTGTTTCTCTCGTCAGCACGCAATTCCAATACCCGCCTTCTCTTCGTTTGTGTCTTCTCGAATTGGGGATAAGGGGATGGGCGGGCACGTACGGCCATAAGTTCGCTCTGATTATAACGGGTATATGTTGCTTTGTCGCTCACGCACGGGTCGCTGAAGAGTTGCCGCCCGTCGACTTGGAAGGGAGTTAGGGAGAGGGAGAGGTTGGCGTTCATTTCGACGGTGCCGTGCTGGAATTGCATTATTGCTTGGGGGCATTTTGGGTCCGCGGCTATATCATAAGAGCATCAGAATGTGCTATGGAAATAGATCGTTGCAGGTATGGTAGGAGGTGTGGACGTACGGTTCGCAACAGCGCGGTAATACGCTTCTTCGTAGAAGCCATCTGCAGTAAAGGAGTACGAGATGCCGGTATGCGAAGGTTCGATGAAAGAATCGTTTACGGGATTATAGAAGCCCTGCATGAAGACATTGGCGTTCTCAAAGATAGAGTAGACCTACTGGACCTGTCAGGACCTTCCCTGACTTCGTGGACCACGTCCCGACGAGCTGGGTATCGATGGCAGCAGTCGCAGACGAGATCAAGCCAGCGCCTGCGAAGATTAACGAGCGTAGTGATGCCATTGCGGGTGTGGTGTTGTACTGTATGTAAAAGACGGGAACGAGTGGACGTTTACATGGGACGTTAGGGAGTCGATACGAATTCAAGATTTAGGGACYGGGGGCGCGTACTAGCCACTGTGGCTGGTGATGGCGCTAGGGGTTTTGGCATGCGACTTCTTTTYCTGGATGCCGTTGAGCCGCATCACTGTTCCGCAACCGTTATGGCATTTTTGGGAAGGTGATGCAGCGCCTTTCTTGACAATTTGCTTTCGATTGTTGGAGTTGAAGATGTATTGAAGAAATCAAACTGAGTATTACCAATATCTCAGGATATGAGTGAGGGCGGAGAAGACACAGAGATGCAGATCTCGTTGAGAGCTGCTATAAAGACAGCCAAGAAGGAGGTGCGGCAATACATGAAACATGAACTAGAGTCTCTCATTAAGCAACCCAAAATCATCAGCGCGCAAAGTAGGATTTTCTTGTTTTGTCCTCTATGTATCCCGTTGCTGAATCTCTTCAGGTGACATCGTTTTCAAGAYCATCACCAACTTTAGGTCATATCAGAAAGCACAGCGGATTGGAATCTACTTGTCGATGCCCGGCGGAGAGATCCAAACTGATGCCATCGTTCGCCATGCTCTCAACTCCAAGAAACAAGTCTTTGTGCCCTATCTCTACAAACYAGAGGTRCAAGAACCACACGAGCCGCACTCGGTCATGGACATGGTAGACCTTCGCTCACTCTCAGACTATGAATCTCTGAAACCAGACAGTTGGGGAATTCCTTCGATTAACGCAAAGAGTGTGGAGTCACGCGAGCAGATCCTCGGGACCTCAATGAAAGAAACCGGAATGCTAGACATGATTWTGATGCCTGGCGTAGCGTTCGAGAAGGATGAAAGAAYGGGACTYGTGAAACGGATTGGTCATGGAAGGGGCTACTATGACTACTTCTTGCACAGATACAAGCAGAAGTTTGAGAAGGAGAGGCATGGRATAGATGTATTGCTGTATGGCCTAGCYCTAGAGCAGCAATTTCTCAAATCCGAGAACGTTCCAACTGTGCCTGTTGGAGAGCACGACCAACTTCTGCATGGCTTGTTTGTCGGAGACGGACAGGTCGTAGGAGGTACTGAAGAAGGGCYAGAAACTCCTGTCGCAAATCCATAAATATCAATGTCTCAACCCCTCTCAGACATTTTTCTCGTATCCCATCATGCTTTTATCCACTGTAGAAGAAACYCGAATGCATAACATAACGCCTTTTATGTATCCTCAATCCTCTATCCGTTCAGACTCTGGATCAACGACACATTATCTCCCTTCAACAGTATTTGACCTAAGTCACATCAGCTTCTGCATGTCTCACATAGTACCGGGTATTCATACCCAGCTGTCTCCTGCTCTCCTCGGGGTTCGTCTTCGTAATTTGCTTGACCTCTACCGCGTCGTCGATGACCAGGTTCATGAATTCGTCGAAACCCTATATCAAAATGCTTAGCAAGAATTGGAAMATTGTAAACCGCATGCCATACCCTGATCTTGCCTTCAATACGGATCGCCAATTGTTCATAGAGCCATATTTGGACYGTAGAGTGTTGTTGGAGGAGCTTGAAGATAAAGTTGATGGGGGGCAGCAGGACCTTGCGGCCACCTCCTCCGCCGCGATTCATRATGGCGCCGCTCGAAGGAGAATATTCTAGGCGCTGTTAGATAATGTATGGAGCTGGATCCGACCGGAGTATTTCTGTGCGCGCAGGATCGYARTGTGGATCGTGGTGGTTGGAGATGGAGACTGGTCGCGGTTTCCCTTGGACAAGGCTGCAGAAAACAAASTCGCGCTAGTGATTTCTTTGGCAGCCGCAATCTGCCATGATATCGGCCTCATCCTACTCCAAAATCCCCCAAACACCCGCAACTTCATTGTTCCCTTCTTTCTCGCATATTTCAAACTCTTCTTTACGRTCCCAYTGTAGCGGCAAACCACAGCTCTTGCATGCATMCTCTCTGCGTCTGATCCCCCCACCTTCCTGCCTCTCTGCCCCTCCATCTCCTAGGCGATCATGGTTTCCAGCGGCAGCGGGGCCCAGCAGGCCTTTGCGCCTGTCCTTACGGCTATGRACACTATGCGTRATGGTCAGAGGGAKCAGAAGGAGGCTGCTCATAAGTTTCTAGAGAGCTTTCAAAAGTCGGTATGTTCACACTCAGTCATYYAACAAAGCAAGGTCAAAGCTCACGGATTSCTACAGACAGAAGCGTGGCAGATGACGATTGGGATCCTACAGTCGGAGGCAGATCCAGCGGCCAAGCTGTTTGCTGCTACGACGTTGAAGGGAAAGGTACGCCGGCGCATAGGATCATTTGGAGTCCCAGTGCTAATATGCTAGATTACCTACGATGTCAACCAAATCCCCACAGACGCCCTCCCATCCCTCCGAGACCAGCTTCTACAGCTTCTCAAAGCTTTTGCAACTGGCCCCAAGCCAGTTCGAACTCAATTATGTGTCTGTTTGGCAATCTTGGCGATACAGATGACGGGCTGGAAGGATGTAGTGCCCATGGTAGTTTCGACCCTAGGCAACGACGCSGACAGCCACGCCTGTATCCTGGAATTCCTCAAAGTTCTTCCCGAAGAAGTCACCGAAGGACGCAAGATCAATTTGACTGTATGTGGGCCGATAGACACCATCCCGAGAGACTTTACGGCGGAGTGGGGCCGACGAGAGTATACCTGTACCAGAGTCTAATGCATTGTAACAGGAAGAWGAGCTGCAACAGAGAACGCAGGAGTTATTGGGAGATAATGCTGCCGCAGTTGTACAACTTTTGATTAGCTATGCTCAATCATCAGGTAGGACTCAGCCCTTTCCTTTTTTTACTCAAGGCTAATCACTCTCCAGCAACGGCCGCAACAGATCCGGCGCTCCTCGAGACTACCACRTCTTGGCTTCGCGAGGTACCAGTTAACGACATTGTTAAATCTCCCCTGCTGAATACCATATTCGGTGCTTTGGATGTTGAYAGGTCCTTTGAAGCTGCCACAGACTGTATCTGTRCTATCTTCAGGGAGACACGTGAGGTTGATGAATATCTCCAAACTATCCARACTCTGCTGCCCCGCGTCATAGCTCTTCAGCCTCGAATCCGGCAAGYAGCAGATCAAGAAGATGCTGAACTCTTCAAGGGTGTCACTCGCATTTTCGCCGAAGCTGGTGAGGCTTGGGTAGTCCTAATCGCTCGGGAGYCAACTTCTTTCCGACCCCTGGTAGAAGCGATATTGGAGTGCGCAGCTCGGGAYATCGACCGAGACGCAATCGGGCTTACCTTCATATTCTGGTACGAATTGAAGCTCTACCTYACCCTAGAGAGATATATTGAGGCTCGCGTTCAATACGTGGACATCTATTCCAAGCTTGTA
The DNA here is from genome assembly GCA_003988875.1 of Lachnum nothofagi. NCBI lineage: Eukaryota > Fungi > Ascomycota > Leotiomycetes > Helotiales > Lachnaceae > Lachnum > Lachnum nothofagi. The sequence goes on from QYSG01011263.1 coordinate 5,517, forward strand.
GATGTCGTACTGAAACATCTCGAGTACCCAACTCCGGAGGATTCCAGCGMGACRGATTTATTCGATGGAGATCGAGAGGCCGAAGAGAAGTTCCGCGAGTTTAGACACCATATGGGTGACGCTTTGAAGGACTGTTGTGAGATTATGGGAGTTACCGACTGCTTAACTAAAGTTTTGGAGCGCTTGAAGAGATGGATGACCACCTATGCTAGYCAAGCGACTGGAACTTCAGTGCCTCACTGGCAGCAGCTCGAGGCTCCACTCTTCAGCATGCGTGCCATGGGCAGAATGGTTGACAAAGAGGAGGACCTTATTCTGCCACARATCATGCCTCTGGTCGTTCAGATACCCCACCACGAGAAGTTGCGRTTCGCCGCAATTATGGTCCTCGGACGCTACACTGAGTGGACCGCAAATCACCCAGAGTTCTTGGAAGCCCAGTTCCAATACATAGTTTCATCTTTTGGAACGGACTCCAAGGAGATTGTACGCGCTGCGGCCATGTCAATGAAGTTCTTCTGCACAGACTGCAAGCATCTTCTTGGCGGCCAAGTGGTACAACTCCAGCAATTCTACGATCAGACACTTGACAAGCTGCCCGGCATAAGTCAAGAAGAGCTCACAGAAGGCGTTGCATCCGTGGTCGCCGTCCAGCCACCTGCACAGAGCTTCGAGCTTCTGAAGCTCTACTGTGATCCTTTGGTTGCAAGATTGATGACTAAAGCTAATGCAGCTTCTGACGAGGAAGGAAAGTTAGCGGTTGCAGGTTTGTTACCTTCTTTAATGATATGATGGGCTTRGCTAATAATGATAGATCTCGTCGGGTTGATTACATTCTTCGTCCAGATTGTCACGCCTTATGTTGAGCCTGGCCAAGAAAATCCCGCTGTCAAATATTGTCARGAGATCTTCCCAATATTGTCTAAAGTCCTTGATAGTTTCATCGGCTTTACACCTATCTGCGAACGGATATGCCGATGCTGGCGCTTCATGACAATCTCATATCGTACTGCAATGACACCGCTGCTTCCTCRGATGGCAAATAAGCTCGCCAGTGGTTTCGCCGCGTCTAAGCAAGGCTGCTTCTTATGGGTCACTGGTGCTATTCTTCGCGAGTTTTCGGARGACCGAGAACACGTGGATGATCAGACCTCAGAGKCTATCTACGCATTCTTTGAGGCTCAAGCAACCAATATGCTGCAAATGATGAGYGATTTGCCTCCTACTGATCTACCAGATGTCATCGAAGATTTCTACCGACTACTCACCGACGCTCTCCTCTACTACYCTTATAAGCTCATCCACTCAACCCTATTCGAACCTATCTTCCAAGCCGGCATCTCAGCTCTAGCTCTTGAACAACGCGACCCCCTAATCGCCACTCTACACTACCTCCGAGACGTCATTGCCTACGGCGGCGATAACCCTCCCAGCTCCACGAACACCCCCAACCCACCCGAAATCAAGCGCGCCGTCCAAAAACTCATCGTCGCCAACGGCGAACACCTCGTCAAGCAAATCATGGCCGGCATGATGATCACCTTCCCTAGCGACTGCTTCACCGACGGCAGCGGCGCCTTGCTCGGCCTGTTCCAGCTCCTTCCCCCACAGACCGCCTCCTGGGTCGACAAGACCGTCCGTATGCTCCCCGCCGGCACCGTCTCCGAGCCCGAAATCGACAAGCTCATGCGCAATATCCGGGACCGGCTGGCTATGGGCGATGATGGACAGAGGAAAGTGCGGAATGTGCTGCAGGATTTCACGAATACGTACCGTAGGAGACATGTTGCGCCTAGAGATGGGCTTGGTCCGCTGCAGGCTGGACGGTTCCACTTTAGTGCCTAGGAGGCGCTTCAGAATCTGGGTTGGGATGTGGGGGTGCTTGGGAGGAGAGTGGGATAGGGTAGCGAGAGTTCTTTGTGCGTTTGATTTGCATGGCATAGCGATGAAAATCGGGTTGGGTTGGGTAAATATGTGCTTAGAGGGATAGGGCGGATAGGATGGGTTGGAAGGGGATTGTGAATGCCTGAGAGACTTTGCGACATTATGGTAGGTTAGGTTAGTTTGGCGTGGAGTTGGAATGCGATGGCTGTAAATGGATAATTACTGAGGCGAGCCAAGCGGCCTGTCATCTTTCTCTCTCTCGTGCTTTTCTTTCCCAGTCACTCCTACTCGTTCGTTTCCTATTATCTTTTCTTTTTCCCTTCTCAACTATCTCAAGTCCTCAGCGTTGAATAAGCCCCGTCTCGAATCCTATAATCTCTCTCAATCCCAATCCCCATCCCATCTCTCACCCCAGCGTCTCAATCCACCCCTCCCCTCCCTGCACTCCATTCCACCAATAAACATTCCTAAAACCTCCCAACCGTCCCCTCAAGCCCCACCGTGCCATCACCCAGATCCGCAAACCTGACGTTCTCTTCGATCCACGCCCACACCTTGCGGCACCAATCGCGGAACCTGCCTCTTTTTTCGATGCGTTGTGCCTATTCACGGTCAGGTCAATCTCACTATGCCATGCAAAAGAAGGAAGGGCTGGGTGGAGGAGATTGACAACCCGTCGATTTCGACAGACAGGACAGGACAGGCGTGCTTTGATGGAATGGAGAAAAAAAGAGGAAAGAAAGGAAAAGGAAAGGACGTACGCTGAAAGAACGTCTCCCGAACTGGCTATCGATTGGACAGGTCGTCGCGTTCAGGAACGCGTCGAGGCAGGCGGCGAGGTCTGAGGGGGTGGTGGTGGCTGTTGTGCAGGCTCCTTGGCATAATGCGAATTCTGGTTTCCCGTTAGTTAGTTAGTTGGTTAGTTAGTGTCTTGTGTGTAAGGTGAGGTGGGGTGAGGTGGCGAGGGGAAGGGTGTTAGTGTAAGTGTAAGTGTAAGTGTAAGTGTAGTGAGGATGGCGAATGGGAGGGAGGAGAGGAGAGAGGCGAGAAGGAAGGGACGAGATGAGGAAGGGTGGGAAAGGCGAGAGAGGTAATAAGGGGGGAGGGAGGGGGGGGGGAAGGGCATAAGTACCAATTTGATACTCAGCGTCGTCTTCGTCTGGGGAGGGGGCGAGCGTTGGGCAGGGGAAGGAGGGGGAGACTGTGATTGTGAAAGCGGAGCTCGTGGAGGATGCGGATGCGGAGGTGGAGGTGGAGGTCGGGGTGGTGATTGCAGTTGCTGGAACGGTTGGCGTGGAAGCTTGTGTAAGAGTGCTGTAGGTAGAGCTGCTGGAAGCGAGCGAGGTGCCGACAAGGCAGAAGATTGCGAGGGTGGGTGGTAGCATCGTGGAATATCTGGTAAGGTGAGGGTGGGTGAAGCCAAGGGGCTCGGGAGAGGGAGAGGGAGAGGTTCTTATAGCTACCTGTGAGACACGTCCTACTTTCATGTCTTGCAGACTGGGTAAACGATATTCTTTCTCGCTGGAAGAAGAGAGAGAGCTGAACTCGGACGGGACAAATGAGTTAAGAAGGCGATGAGACATGCATGGACTTGGCAAGCCTCCAGAACGCCTGGATCACAGGAACTTCCGAGGACCCCTAGAGCTGTACCATGAGAATTGAAATCATACAGTTTATCCCGGCTTTCGCGATCCCGCCGGTATTGCGTTCCCCTACATGCCTCCCTGATCCCTCTCAGTGTGGAAAGCGTATGCGCCCCACCCCATATCAGAGGGCCGATACCTACTTCAGTGCATTGGTATGGCCAAGCTCGTATATCAAACTACGGAGATATGTATTGAATTCCTCAAGAAATTGGCTCATTGCAGCATATATCAGTCATGTGACTGCCGAAAGAGGCAAGAATGAGGCTTAACAGAGACGCATTGCGGGTCTTTGAGTGGAATGTGGCACGTTCTCCGTAGTTCAGTATACTTCCCGTAATACAGCCCGTGTGGAATGTATACTGTATATGTCCCCGTGTTCAACCATATCAAGCACAAGTAYATGCATGTGAACCCAAACTACAGCTTCTCCCAAACGCCCAGTTCATAAATCAGAGGGGTATCACAAAAACATCAAAACAWCAAAAATAGGAACAACAATCACTGGGTAATAGAATCCACAACCGGCGGCACTGTCTCCTTCGGCAGCCTGTCGCCCGGTAGAAGCAGCCAGGCCGAGAGCGAGAGGTGGAAGGGCGGGTTCTCGGTATTGAAGATCTCGAAAAGGTTTTGCTCTGTACTCGTAGTATTAGAATGTGTCATGGCTTGTAGGACATTGAATACTTACCAGAAAGATTAACCTTCCTGAAAAACTCCTTAAATCCAGATGGCTCTTTCCGCTCCGTCATCAGAATCCCCCGCTCATCCACCTTCGTCGGGGCCGGGACATCACGAACGCGAAGCAGATTGCTAAGGAGCTCAGCGATAGACTTTCCCTTCTCCACAAAATCACCCGGCGTCTTATCAGCCAGTGGCCACGAATTCGGATCAGCCTGATATCTCCTCTGCCACTTGACAAATTCCAAAGTGGCTTTCTCCAGTGTGTCCAAGATCATAAGGCCCACGATAAATAGATCAAACCGCTGTCTACTGTCTTTACGAAGTAGAACGCGGTCAAGATTCGAGACGACGTTCTCGACGAGCGCACCGGCGTTTTTCTCCGCCGCGGCCTTGAGCTGCTTCTCGATGAGCTCGTAGGACTTCGTGCCAGGGGGGATGGGCGTGCCGCTTCCTGGGGCAGCGTCCGCGGCGCGCTCGCTGATGTGCCAGGTCATGGTGTCGGCGAGGAGGATTTGTACCATGGCGTACATCTCGAGTGCTGATTGTGGCATGTTGGTTGGGGCGGTGGTTTGGTGGTAGACGTAGGCGGTGGCATGGGTTTGAGCTGAGGCGAGGACTTCGCGGGTGAAGGGGGCGGTTTCGAGGGAGATGATTGAATTGAGGGTTTGGCGCATGTATTCTGTCATCATTGTTGGGATGTCTTGGCTTTCGTGCTCGAGGAGTTTGAGTTCACTAGAATCATCGACAGAGGCGGTATTGGAGCCATGCCTAGCATCGATAAAATCGGGGGGATCACCTATAAGTGTGTTAGAACCGATCAARCTTGAATGTCTCAGATATCGTGAGACATCAAATTTGGGAATTCGCGTACCAGCTGCACCAAAGCCGGTAACGGCAGGATCCAAGCCCTCGCTCTCAATGCTTCGAACTAAGACTTCAATTCCATCCGCATCATATTGAGCCATGGGTATGTGCAATGAAGGCACTGGACGCCCAGGGTCCATATAGATTCCACGGCGAGAATGCAAGGACATGTAGATGCCAGATTGAGGGAACTGGGTGACGTCAATGACCATATTTGATGGCGTGGGAGGCGAGATCTCCTTCAGTGGGTTGATGGCATGTGTATAGGCGATAATGCTATAGATGCCACATTTGAAATGAAAGTAGGCATGATCAATACGTTCCCTGGTGCACTTGAAGGTCCAGACGCGGGGATCATTGATGTCTCTACATCCCTTGCAAATTTCATCCGGCGTACAAGGTTTCTTTAGCATACGACAGCGAACACATGCTCCGAGTGACCTCATCTGCCGGACTTCCTCTTTACGCTTGTCTCCAAACTTGCCGCGCTGGCGTTGGTTCTTGGATCGTCTGCCATCGCCGGTCTCTGCGCTGAAGTTGGTTGGAGAAGAGCCGTTGGCAGCAGGTAAGTCTGGTGGGTATAGGTTTTGTTCGTATACAGGCTCGGCTGCTAAGTTGGCAATGATATCTTCAGGCTGTGGTTCATCATCATATTTCGGCTCGTCGTTAGGGTAATATTCTGGTGCAGCCCAAGGTGGATGCTCTATTTGTCCGCTTTGAGAATGAAAGCCAGGGTTGACGAATTGTTGAAGTGAGTTTTGAAGAGAGGGGTCGATCAGGCCAYTGGAAAAGTTTTGAGCGCCTCCATCGAGTTGATCTGGATAGGTGACAGTGGAGCCGTTTGCAATGCCGGTGTTGCTTGCGTTGGAATATAAGTCATTGTTGCTGCTATGTGGGGGGAGATTGGCATTCATCCTTGCATTTGAAAATTGGGGACCGGATGCTTTATATACATATCTTAGCCTTGAAATTATGTACTGAGTTAGAGGGATGATTGCTTACCACGCTCATTGGAACTTTGGGGTCCACCTCTACTGGGAAGATTTTGGAGACCACCACGTCCACGCACACGAGAYTGACCCCGACTCTTGCTTGGTTTCGTTCGGGGAGCATCTGAAGTGGGAGGAGGATGGTCCAATGAGAAGGACTCTGCCAGATGGAGACGAGCCGCCGAAGCCTTTGTCTTCAAGCGCTTCGCAGGCAACATCTCAAAGTCGTCATGTGAGACAGCCTCCCGTCTATCCAGCGCCGTGTTTGCCAGAACCTTGAGCCGTTCATCATTGCTGATGCTGGTGAGTATTTGGTCTGCAGTGAGCAGAGACGCGTCTTCCTCCTCGGCGGTGTGTACATCATTGGCCGCCTCGGCGCGATCTTGCTCTGAGATGGCGGGGCATTCCTTCAGGATGTGTTTCCGGAGCGCGTCGGTGCGGCCTTTGGGGAAGTTGTGGCTGCAGTGCTTGCAGGACTGTTCGTAGCGGTTGGAGGAGTCTTGGATCTTGCGGCCGCGGTTGAAGTGCTTGGTGATGGTGGCTGTAGAGAGACAGGTGAAGAAGGTAAAGAAGCATCAATTCAAATGTGCCAGAGCGAGAGGGACAATTGGAATTGATGCTGAGTCCGACCGCGAAGCACTGTCTACAGTTCATCCATCACGAGCACATACATAGTACATCACGTTGAATAAGTTCTTGCCTTAGCTTCCGCCTTAGCTGTTCCCTTTGTTTGCGATAGGCGCCGTAAGGCGAATGGTAAGCGCCAAGATACGGCATGGTGCGGGTGATATGCGCCAATTGATTGTGATTGAGGGAAAGGAAAAAGAAAAGAAAGTAGAAAAGGAAGGAACTCACGATTTGGGCGGCGACCCATGATGGCCGCTTGTATTCAGTGAAACTGATGTATTTTGTGATCTGTGTTGTGTGTTGTGTGGCCGAAATAGGAAGGCGGTGAGGGCCCTCGGCGGACGAGAATAGAGACTCCTCACAGGCCCATGGCGATTGCGATCGGATGAACGAGTGAATGGGCCCAATGGCGGGGAAGTCGCGATGTGCTGTGGTGTTTTGATGCCCTTTTCGGCGGCGGTGAAGGTGGGCAGATGCTTTTTGCCAGCTTTCACCGCATGGCTAGTGGCTGCGCTAGTCCCGCTTCT
>QYSG01011270.1:0-27655 GCA_003988875.1 Lachnum nothofagi
ATGAGAATGGAATAATAACGCGTGGATTTGCTTTGACATTTGGCAGAGCCAGCATTGGCTATTCTGGCACCGAGCTGAAACTTCAGGGGCTTCTCGGCTAACTTCAGCCCATGTATAACTGGATATCTTCYAAAGCACGATGAGGTCTTCTAGGTCATGGGAACAGAAGACTGGCGAGAACTCTCCGTCGGAAACTTCTGCAAAATGTTCTGTGTCCACGTCGCGACTTCCGGAAGTTTCGAGCCTTGCGACGAGGACGCTTCTGCGTTCTAAGGCTGCAGCAGCTGAGGAACGTAGCGAYAGATATCGGCAACTCAACAACAAGYAGGGAAGTTGATATAGTGGCACGGGAATTCTCGTGGGCATATATGGCTCAGCTGAGAATGAACGGAGACTCTTCACGTACAGAATGCTTGATGTGTCAATTGCAGACTCCAGGGGAGAATTGTTGCAATCTGAAGGGACGCGGACCTCCATGTTCTGGTGCCTTCTGCATGGGTGAAGTCCGTGAGGCTTCATATACCCCCTGTGAACAATCTCCCATACGAAGGTATTGCTAAGCAGCGATGCGGAAGACGCCCGCCGAACGGGAGAAATGCTGCATCGGTGGCTGCCTCAGCCGGGATGGGTCCGCCGAGGTCGACCGAAGCGAGCCCAGCCAAACCTAAACCAACGTCGCGCGAGATGCACGGCTCGTCCTGCACCRCCGGCGGCAGCACTCACGTCGACTCATCTTCTCTCAAGCKCCATCACCCAGCCTCACCCGCCSGCCGCCCGCCGCCCGGACGGTTGGGCAGGCCTAGCGCGCATGATTCCAGAGCCTCGCCGCCTCGCACGGCGGCCGTTCTCGTACATCTGAGATCATCCCCCGCCAAGCGGGCCAAGCGGGCGACCCATGCGTGCTAGTGCCCACGATCGCCCCCTTTCATGCTTTGTTGTTGGCCGGATGAGGCCCAGGCTATCTCCCCTTCCGTGAAGAACGGTCAGCGCTTGTAGCTTGAGTCAACCCCGGCACTCTTCATTCATTGCACGCAGGCCCTGGCTTCCGTAAGCACAAAGCCAGTGACGGAAGTCCGCGAGCTTGCGGACTTATGCGGACTTATACGGGCTGGCAGTTATGTCAAACCTCTGGCCCCCTCATGGCGGCCTGAAAGATATAAACTTCTCATCTTGTCCTCTTTCGTAKATRTCTTGGTATTCCTCTATCTACAGCTGTATTTCCCCTGGTCTTCATCGGGCTTTTCAACATGCAAGACAACAAGACTRCGGTACCGCAAGGCAACAGCACAATGGTGGATGCAGACTCGAGATCTGCCACTTTGGCAGATGAGAAGGACGGAGACCGAACAGTATCGCCCTCTCCAGCTGTATCCCTGGACAAAGAAAGGCAGCAAAACACCGATGTGTCGAACACGGATAACGAGGATGGCGATGGCTCCATTCGAGAAGAGGACATCGAATACCCCTCTGGCATCCGTTTATACTTGATCGTTGTATCCCTCCTTCTCAGCATCTTCTTGGTTTCCCTTGACATGACCATCGTYGCGACAGCTATTCCGAAGATCACCGATGAGTTCAACGGATTGGATCTGGTTGGGTGGTATGGAGCGGCATTTTTCTTGACCGTCGGCGCGTTTCAATCAACGTGGGGGAAGGCCTACAAGTACTTCCCTCTGAAAATCACCTTCCTGCTATCCATCTTCGTCTTCGAGCTCGGCTCTCTTATTTGCGGTGTTGCACCAAACAGCACGGCGTTGATCGTCGGCAGAGCTATCGCGGGTGTTGGAGGAGCTGGTATTGCATCTGGGGCTTACACCATCATCGCGTTCTCTGCACCGCCTCTGAAACGCCCGGCTTTTACAGGATTGATGGGAGCATCATACGGAATAGCTAGTGTCATTGGACCCCTCTTGGGTGGTGTGTTCGCCGAGAAAGTCTCGTGGAGATGGTGCTTCTACATCAACCTACCAATTGGTGGCCTATCAGCAGCCATCATCCTCTTCTTCTTCACGACTCCCGCAGCCGTCAAGCCAGCCCCAGCAACTCTGAAGGAGAAGCTCCTACAGATGGATCTGCCTGGCTCCTTCACCATCATGGCCGCCATCGTCTGCTACGTGCTGGCCCTCCAGTGGGGCGGACAGTCAAAGGCCTGGAGCAATTCCGATGTCATCGGCTGCCTGGTGGGATTCGGCCTTCTGCTCATTGTCTTCTGCGGGATCGAATACTGGCAGGGTGAGCGCGCCATGGTCGTCCCACGCCTGCTCATGAACCGCACCGTCTGGGTTGGCATGTTCTATATCTTCTTCCTGGCTGGTGGCTACTTCCTCCTCATTTATTTTCTCCCTATCTACTTCCAAGTCATTGACGGCGTCACTGCATCGAATTCCGGRATCAGAAACTTCCCTCTCATTATTGGGGTCGTTATCGCTACTATTTCTTCTGGTGGCATTATTTCGAAGACCGGACACTTCGTGCCATGGTTGATTGCGGGAGCAGTGCTGTCTACAATCGGCGCAGGCCTCCTCTACACTCTCAATACCCACTCAGGATCCCCACACTGGATCGGCTACCAAGCGCTTACCGGTCTCGGCGTCGGTGCCTCCATTCAAGTCCCCATCATCGCGGCTCAGGGTGTCTGTAAGCCCGCTGACCTCTCCTCCGTCACAGCCATGGTCCTCTTCCTGCAGACCGTTGGCGGTGCATTTTTCGTCTCGGCAGGCAATGTCGCCATGTCGAACACCCTGATCAAGAAGCTGCCGGTCTACCTACCTGGCATCGACCCTGCGACTGTGACCATAGTGGGCGTGACCGAGATCCGGTCTCACTTCCCAGCAGCTGAGGTCGTCGGGATTGTGCAGGCGTATATGGATGGMCTGAAAGTCACGTACGCGATTGCCATTGCGTCTGCAGGAATGGCTGTATTGTTCAGTCTAGCAAGCAAGTGGATCAATTTGAAGGGGAAGGTTAATGCTGGTGCTGCTGTTTGATGAAACACGGCATTGACGCGTATTTTTCTTATATTTGAAGCGGATTTCTTCACCTCACTGCAAGGCGTTGGTGTTTGAGAGGAATAGATAATGGTTTGCTATTTTGTCACGGTGAAAAGTRAAGCAGAGGATTTACGAATAGATTGTACGATGGCAGATGGGTGCCTAGACACCTAGACGCATAGATACCCTCACGAATGTAATTGMGATCAGATGAGATGGAAGGATTGCTCAGGCGTGCAGAACTTGTGAGACAGCTAAAAAGTGCTGACTACGTCTTGACAAGGCACCTGATAGGAGACGCGTACGGGGTAAGCACTATCTTTTAGATGAGAACAARCCCCGCGTTTCTCCAGAGATGCCCAGGCGCTTCTCCGGCCTTGTTTAAATACGGAAGTGAACTTCCAGAAGCGAAAGATRCCGTTGTAACCATCTGAGACTGRGTATTGACATGTACCTAGAGAATTYTCAAACAACGATATCAGATTCATAATTTCGGGTGATTTAAGCGCATTCGTACATCAACCTTGACAAGCTTCATCCAAAACATGTTACCTGGAATTAAACAACCCCAGACCYTTCACTTCCCTCTTCCTTYYTTTCCCTATCCCCCTTACCCAGCTCAACCCCCTTCGTAGCATCGGCCGCCGAATCATCAACATCCAGCTTCCCCTCCCCCTTGGCCTCCTCATGCTCCCACTCATTCCACCTTATAACCTTAACACTTACCCCACTATCCTTGCTGTACACCCTCAGCCCAACAACGGCAACTGCATTCCACGGATCCTTCTCGAACTCATCCTCCTCGTCCTCCGGGTTCGATGGAGCTGGAGCTGGAAGAGCCGCTGCGACAGCGAGCTTAGCTTCTGCGACGGCGTCTTCGACGACCCCGGAGGAGATGTCTGAGATTACTGAAAGGATTTCCAATTCATCGTCGGACTCGTCGAAGTCGGGGCCAGTTATTGAGGGGGCGGTTGATGATGGTCCGCCGAAGGCGGGGAGTTCCGGCTCTAGCTTGGTGGTAGCATCCCGTGCAGGAGGATTGGTCGTTTCGGTGACTTTTGACGCTTCGGCCGTGCTCTCGGTTTCTGGGCTGGCTGATTTGTCAAGCTGTACTTCTCCCTGTCCTGCTGTGCCAGGAGTCGTCTCCTTGGTGGACTTCACTTCCGGCTTCTCGTCTGACTTGGGATCTTCACTCTCAACCGGTTTGGGTCCGGTCGAGTCGCCCTTGGACTTCTCCTTTGCAGCGGCCTTCTCGGCTTTAGCTTTCGCCTTCTCTTTTCGCTTCAATGCAGCAGCTCTTTGTTTTCTCTTCTCCTTATTTTCATTATGCGTTCTATTATGGGAATTGTCAGTATCAGATACGTCAACGAATAAGTGTTGAGAATTACCTCTTTTTCTTTTCCTTGGTAAGTTTCTCGAGCATCTACGAGCATCTTTTTAGTATTCCATAGCCTCAAATCGTGAAACAAGCACTGACCTCCTTATTCTCTTTAGATTTCTCAGCAGCCTCAATCTTCTTCTTAGCCTTCTTCTCTTCTTCGGTCTCCTTGATTTGACCCTTCGCATGGGCCAAATCATATGCGAGACCAATCCTCAGGAGCTTATCGCGACGCTCTTTCACGTTGTTACGAACGACTTCTTCTACCGGAGCTTTATTTGTGTTGCGAGTGGCTTCTACTTTCATCAATACATGATACTCTCCAGCTTCAAGCTCCAGCTCCGCGGTCGTGCTTCTCCGCATCGAGTACTGAGAAATGTCAGTTCCCTGGTGAGTTGAAGATACAAGGAAATACGCACGCCACCATGAGATCGGACAATATAGTCTTCCTCGCCAGCTTTATGGACACGGAATGAGAGCTCAAATTCGTACTGGCCTTCGAGACCGCAGAAATACCGGTCATCCAACTACAAAATAATTGTTAGATACGTGTCAATCGAAGCCAAAGAGTATGTCAATTAACCTGTGAGAGAACGAGTACGACATTTGCCTTCTTCTCTAGTATGAAGCAGAACTTCGTCTTGTTGTATTCAACATTCCAGGGAACGGTCAGGGTTGTCCACTGCTGGGTCACCTGCCACTTGTCTGTGAACAGCCGCGTCCGATCGAAAGTCTGATATTTCTTCAGCAAGTCTGAGTACTCAATCCAGAATGCTCCGTCATCTCCGAATCGGTGCTTCAATTTCTCCATCCATTCAGGCGTCCATTCCTTACTTCCATCACCTATTTCAGATCAGTAATATCCATAAGGCAAAGAAAGACGAGCTATACTCCACGCGCCGGTCCATTCTCCCATACCCCACGGATTCCTCAGGAGGCACAACCGCATCCCGTCAATTTCCACGGCCTTCATAATTGAGTAAGCATGCCCTTCATAAATACCCTTCCTGTAGCCTCGGCCCCGAAATACACTGCTAGAGCAACCAAACAGAAACTCCTGGTTGACCTTCATGATCTCCTCTTTCCAGAAATATTCTTTGTCGAGGATGTCCGTACTCCAGAGGTCAGTAGTTACGCCTCCAGTCAAATCTTCCAAGCCTTCGCCGGTGAAGCCGCCTTCGATTGCAGCGTAATCCTAATCAATTTAGTCTGAATTCTCCTTGTAAAGGCACAAGGGAACTTACCCCGTGGGCTTTAGCATAAGCCTTTTCTAAAAGCGGCAGCCATGTTTCGTTTGGGTCCTCGCATTGTGCAAAGAAAAGAGCTCCAGAGTTTGTCTGATAAATCTTGCGATAATCCTCTTCGCTGTTAATGCGCTGCCGGTCTTCATCAATGAGATTTCTCTCCTCCCAACTTTCGTCATAGTCGGGTTTGATCAGATACAGTTTGTCGTCGACTGATCAGCGAATTAGCATAATTATTTTGTTTGAATAGCAAGGAAAGAGTATGTGACGCACCAATTTCAGAAATCCATTCACCATCTCTGTGGAATACGAACCCATAAACGCCCACCTGCTCATCCCTAGCAACACAGACTCTCTCGATGAGCCCATCTTTATTACCAAGAGTGCACAACGCAGCAAGTAACCAACAATCCCCATCTCTTCCCTGCCGTATGTCATTCGCGGTAGCTCCTTTGACGAAGAATTGCGGGTTATCGAAGATATCCGTAACTCTTTTGACAGACCCCGGGTTGAAGTCAATCCACTGTTCATCTTCAGAAGAGGCAGAAAGCGTTGAGAGACAATTCTTATATTTTCCCCATCCCTTCAGATCAAATTCCAAATCGAAGTGTTTATCGGTGTATTTCTGGTTGACGCGTCGGCATTCCTTGACAATCTTCTCGACCTTCTCTTTGCATATCTTTGCCGCTCCTTCGTATGATGAGACTGGGTTCTCTCCCTCAATGCGTCCTTTCGGAACCTTGTCTCCGGTTTGCTTCGCGTATCGATCTTTCGGCAGGATGGTGGTAGCTGAATGCGCAATATATCAGTGGATGTATTACAAACATGTGGAATTCCTTACCTCTTCCTGGAGTCTTGCTATTGAACTTCGACCAGAACTCGTCGATTGCGGTTTGTGGAGATTGGAGCTTCGTTTTCTTGGTTGGAGGAGCTGGCACGAGGATCATGGGCGTCCCGTCTGGTGCCTTGTTAGCTCCCCTGGAACTGCTTCCAGAAGAGCTCGATCTAACACCTCCTTCCGCCATGTTCTTGTTCCCGTTGGTGTTTCGGACCGCGTGAGGAGGCATAAGGCTGGGCGGTTAGTGAGGTTGGGAGGCTGCTCGAGAATATYAATTGCGAAGATAYAGCTGTGGTAAGAGAACGATGGAAATGGAAAAGGAGACAAATATCTGAGATTCACAAAAATAATTCACACCGTTAGGTTTTACCACGGTTTTATGGTACAAGGTACCTTTCAGGCAAGAAATAGCACTTCATGATCACAATACCTTTAGCGCTGATCCTGCAGCTGAGGTTGCAGAAACCTGGAGGAGCACGGGAGCCAGTAAGGCTGAAGCTGTCGTACAGTCTTCAAGCAGACTTGGATAGCTAATAAAGCAATGGTGGGTATGTTACTGCAGAGCTCCTCTATGATTAGTTGGATGAGAGGATTGGCCCCCAAAGGCTGGAGAGCCTTCTGCAAGCCTCAACGCAGCCCTAGTCATCCATCGGCGGCTGACGCAAGGAGCCATATCTCCGGGGTTGGCTGGGAGAAGATGCCCGTGATCTGAGCGCGGTGACTTACCTGCTCTTGTCGCGCCTGAAGCGCATCTCCTGCACCTGTATACAAAGATGTGAAAACCAAGCTTAAGAAAGAGGCTGGGCTGCGTAAGGAGTCGTGGGGTGGTCGGTTGTACCTTCCTAAAAGGGGCTAAAGCTCTATCCCACCTCTTCGAGCCCAGTGAAAGATTGAAGTTTCTAGAACGTTCATGAGTCTTCTTTTCAAATATTTCTATATCGTTGCTTTTTTCTCATTTGGCGCCGCTTCTAAGGCAACCGTACAATGCAACATCTTCTTGCAATCCTTAGCTTATGCTGCAGTGCCCGCGCTTCAAGGAGCGACCCTCAAAAAGTCCTAAATGATGACAAGATGCCATTGAGCTTCATAGATTCGTCTATATTCGGACGTAGAAATGTCAATTCCTTCAGTCATGAAAGACCGGAAGTTGTCTTTCCTTCGTACAAACCCTTCGATTACGAAGAGTACCCATTTCAGATGGGAGCAACCGGAGGCACCTTCGCACATCTGGACTTCGCAGAATGCACAAACTCTGAAAGCAGTGGCACATTTGATATTGGAATTGTTGGTCATCCGTTTGATCTGGGAGTTTCTTACAGACCGGGAGCTCGATTTGGCCCAAATGGAGCGCGTCAAGGCGCGCGAAGGATGAGCCCTGAGGCGGGCTGGGAGTAATCACAAGCTGTCCTAGTAGGAACAGAKGCTGATATCTCGCAGTATGGATCACGGTGGTGTCAACCCGTTCAAAGATTGGGCTACCGTGGTAGACTGCGGTGATATCGCCAACACCCCTTTCGATAAATTAGCTGCGATCAAGGAGCTGGAGCGGGGCATGAAAGCCATCAATGAGCTGAAGCCGAAGAATGACTCTGCTTCTGATGTTGTGCGACTGATTAGCATCGGTGGTGATCATACAATTAGTGGGTGCTCAGATATTCTCCCTTCCCTAAACTGATCTCATTTCCTTAACAGCTCTTCCCATCTTGCGGGCACTCCACTCTACTTGGGGGCGAGTCGCAGTTCTACATTTTGACAGCCATCTGGTATGTGCTTTATCCTGTTGCCAAAATTAGGACCCCAGATCTAACCCTAATTCTGCGTTAGGATACCTGGGATCCTAAGCAGCTTGGCGGTGGTTTGACTAAGTACTCCGAAGTCAATCACGGAACAATGCTCCACATAGCTCACAAGGAAGGCTTACTTTCCAATCATAGCAATATGCATTTGGGGTCTCGTTGCACTCTATTCGATGAGCATTTTGACCTRAATAATGATCTACGATGTGGCTTCAGCTACATCCGTGCTAGAGAGCTGAATAAGCGCAGTGTGGGCAACGTTGTTAGGCAGATTGTGGAAACAGTTGGCGATAAATTCATCTACCTGAGTATTGACATAGATGTGTTGGATCCTGCCTTTGCTCCAGCCACGGGCACCATTGAGCCGGGAGGCTTTACCACGAGAGAGGTTTGTCGTTGCTCATACCGCGGTAGAGCTCCATCACTGATATCATCTTAGCTGCTGCAGATTATCGAAGGACTATCGGAGGCAGGACTAAAAATAGTAGGCTCCGACGTCGTAGAATTCACTCCAGTATACGTGAGTATCAGATATGTCAATGTTCCTCGCAATTCTCGGCCCTCTRAGGCGTTTTTTRGGGCTRTCCTGATTCTGACTTCTTGATTCCCAGGACAATGCGGCGGAAACTACGGGAATCGCAGTTGCCCAGATAGTCTATGAGATTCTGCACTGGATGGTCAGTTACTACAACATGACCCTTGATACTTACCATGAGAGCCACTGACAGGTGTGTGATTTTCACAACACAGGTCCACGTCCCCGTCAAAAGACCAGCATCCCAATAATTCTATCTCGTGTGGAAGCACACACTTACGGGGGAAAAATACAAAAACAAATATTTACGCCTGCGTAAATTTCTCGTCTACTTTCTCCTTTCATTCAYAGTCCCAGCAATGTCGTCGACTCATGCTTCAAAGATGGCTCCCTCTTATCTTCCTATTCGAGAATTCCCTCAATTCTTAAATTTAGGAGACAACTTCGGATGTGTCTCYGTACTAAACCCGAGAATTCTCGAAGATTTTGGTCTCGAGATGATATCCTAGATATCTATGTTTCGAGACGGGTGAAACTCTTATGACATGGCCAGAATGCGGTAGAACTATCTAGCCAAACGAGAGAGATGGTTCGGATCCGCTGTGAATAATGAAATATGTGATGCCTCGTGCACATTGAAAACGCAGAATCAGCCTGCCTATGAGCAAAAGACTCAGAATTTACAATCGTATTTTCATGTCTATGAACGCATTTTTTTATCCTGACAAAACCTGTCTATGCCCGAAGTACCTCCAACAGAATGCATTCGTCAATCTCATGAGTCGTATCCATAACTTTCCCATTTATGCCCAAATCGCTCTAAACTTCTCATCGAATTCGTTCTTCAGCTTCCTGAACGCCTTATACACATTCATCAATTTATCGAACTCTTCATCGTCAGTCGCACCGGTTCCTTTGAGCTCCTCGCTCTTAAGGTAGTTTTCTTCAGCAACCATAGCATCCTCGCTAGCATCCCAATCATCCGCCACTTTTTTACTCTTCTTCACTGGTGGAGCTTGAGCTGGAGCACTGGCCTTGGCGGTAGTAGGCTCAGATTCGGCCTTCGCTGCGGTCTCTTCATCAGCATCATTCTCAGCCGCGTCGCCGCTTCCCATCACATCAAGCATCTCGGGGTCGGCATCGGAGTTCAGGCCAAGGTAGAGAGCTAGAGACGTGGCGATCGTCGCTAGGATCATGGAGAAGTCGTTCAGTAGAAACCAGACCTACGCAATTTCATTAGCAAAAGGTGAGGTACTTAGGATTCTTGACTTGCATCAGATTTTCGAATGCCATTAGCAAGCTCGAGTGGCTCTAATGCACCGTGCATATAGAAGTCAAGAAGATAGGCATTCAATGGCGTTCGCGTCTCATCAGGGTGGATCTCGAGATGGGGGATTACGGCCGCTTCAAGGAATACACCTTCGC
Source organism: Lachnum nothofagi (assembly GCA_003988875.1). Classification (NCBI taxonomy): domain Eukaryota; kingdom Fungi; phylum Ascomycota; class Leotiomycetes; order Helotiales; family Lachnaceae; genus Lachnum; species Lachnum nothofagi. The sequence continues at coordinate 10,207 of QYSG01011270.1, forward strand.
GAGTCGACGAGCAGAGATCTTCGATAGTGGTGAAATCGTCTCCGAGACCGGAAAGAGCGACGAAGGCGGATCGTGCGTGGGGTGCGGGAAGACTTGGCAGAAATTCGACAGTTGACGGATAGCTCTTTCCATCTCCGTTAACGTGAGGGGAACCATTTGCGTGACCATTTCCAAGCTGTTCAAACGATATCCCAACGGGAGTCTGCGTCAGAGGCAGGTGCGACTCGTGTTCCTTTACATGCTGGGATGCAAATGTCTTCACATAAGTCGTGAAAATGTCCAGGGTGTCCTTATTGTGTTTTCGTAGGATCTTTGTTGCATCTTCAGGCATGTGTGGGAGATAGACAATCGATGGCGATCTCTTGATCTTTTCGACTTCCTCCTCGTCATCAACTTCTCTGCATGCTCGACGTCCAAAGAGGTGACTAAGAACGAGTATCATTTGGTATAGCACATGATCTGTCTTGGTGTCGAGATCGTCACATAGCTTGTGGAAGTAGCCGCCTTTGAGAAGTGCGTGGAACGCGAATGACGAATTCTCTGTAAAGTATAGGTGAGAGACGCAACTGGTAAAGTTGACGGGTTCTCCCTTCGGACCAAGAAGCTCATTTCGTCGGAGGTATTCGATAGAAAATCGTAAGTGGTGCAGCACCTGCTCCTTGAAGCTCTGTCCGCCAAGATAGAGCCGGGGTTGCGATAATAGAGAATTGATAGCCTTTTTGGCATATGCTGAGTCGTTTGACCCATGTAGCATAGTGAACAACCGCAGGACCAAAGTCGTGGTGATCGGGAAATGACCTGTAAGGTCTGGTAGTCTGGAGCTCAACAGCCGACTTGCCCTCTCGCGCGAGATACCCTGGAACACGACATTACCAAGAAGATCGAAGCCACGACGGCCAGAACGACCAGCCGCCTGTCTGAAGTTGAGAGCAGTCAAGAACACTGAGTCGCCACTAAACACAACCGTAGCGCAAGGCATGTTGATACCAAGACTCAAAGTGCCTGTAGCAATAACGACTCTTAAAAATCCTCGTCGGAACAACATTTCCACACACTGTCGATACTTTCTGTTCATACCAGCATGATGAACGCCGACCCCTCTCTTAAGAAGTTCGATGAGATCTTCCTTAATTCCTTTCCATCTCAAGGCGCGGATGTACTCATCTAATTCCGACTTCTGAAGTTTCTTAGGATCAGCAAAACTGAAGTCGCTTTGCGGTGCCTCTGGGTCGAAGAGATCATAGATGGAGGAACCATCTGATGCTTCATCGCGCATGCGATCCATTTTAGAACCACCTTCATCGTCCCCATCCTTACCCTTCTTTGTAGGTTTCGTCGGTTTCCTGGATCTCTTTTCTTTCAGTTGCTGATACTTCTCGTATCCCTCCATCAGCTTCTTCCACTGAGGACCTTGCTTCCATTGTTCTTCTGCTTCGGAAAGCTGACGTAGTAGTGCAAACGCGATCCTCTCGCACTGGCTTCGATCGTAATTGAACAAAATCGCTGGAAGTGCTCGACGCTTGTGTAGCTGATAAAGAAGCGGTAGTGTTGTGGCTTTTAAATCCAAGGGATTGACTTGATCGCCATCCGTCACAGAGGAGTTGGCCGATGAGTTTTGCTCTGGCGCATCCTTCTGTTCCCGAGGAGTCAATTCTGCGACTATCTTATCGAAAGGAGAGCTGCGATCGGACATCCACTGCAGCAGAACTTTCTTCAATGCCGTTTCCCAGGCAAATATGTCCGCTTTGCGCATGCATGGAGGAAGTGCTTTTGCCGGGTCTAGAGACTGCGAGACATTGTATACATCTGTTTGATATTTGCACATAGCTCTCCACAGAGACAAACAGTCGCGGGGTTCCAGAGCCAAATCGTCGGGCATCCCGCGGGACTTATCAACCAAACTGGCCACTGGATGAAATTGCTCAAAGCCCTCGAGGCCTTCCAACCCAAGGCCAGCGCCATAAGAAGTTCCCAGTCCAGCGAACCGGAAAGTCCTTGGGGGGTCGTACATATATTTCCGTAGATCAGAATACCGTGTGTTATGCTGAATCATCTTCAATTCGGACCCGGAGGCTTTCTGAGTTTCTATCAGCCAGTCGTTGAACTGCCCAGGGTTGCCCACAGTAGCCGAAAGCGCGATGATCGGGCATGGTGAGAGAAGGAGGAGCTGCTCCCACACGACGCCGTCTTCCGCTTGACCAATGGAGTGAATTTCGTCAAAGATGATTCGACGAACTCGAGGGGCCCAGGATTTTGCATTTGTAGGTGCGAGAAGCATGATCTGAAGGATGTGGGGGACTGTGACCAGAATTTGGCACCCTGTGGGATTGTTGATACGATAGTCTCGGGTATGAATTGCCCAAACACCCTTTCCAGCTGTTGGATACTTTTTAGAGAACCGGCCTATTTGGTGTCAGCGATTATGATACATTTTCACCAGACCTGGAAGACTCACCTTGGACTTCAGCTGCAATCTGGTTGACCAGAGCTTTCGTCGGCGCCACGTACACGAGAATACCATCATTATCAGCACGCAAGACCTGCTCCATAGCATAGAAACTGATGAAAGTTTTACCGGCCGATGTTGGAGCTACCACGAAGACGGACTTGTTTGAGTCAAGTTGGTTCAGAACGTCTCTTTGCCAGCCATCTGGAACGAAACTAGACACTCGAGGATCTGGTTTTGCATCTAGCATACGGTCCATGTAGGGCCCGCAATAGTTCAGTTGGAACTCATGCTGGCTCATATCAATGCGCAGGACCTGCGTATTGGCTGGGTATTTGAAGGCAAACGAGAGCTTGCGGTCACTTGTAGCGGCTTCGAAGGATGATATCGCGTTGGTGATGCCTAGGACAGTAGCTACTTTTGTAGCATGTTGCGCGACTTCTTTGCTGTATGGCGATGTGATATTGCACATTGTCCGAATTGTGGTCCATATCAACGCCACGATGTGATGGCCTGACTTCTTATCCGATTTTGCGGCCTCCACCCACCAATTCAGGAGAGATTGAAGGGCATAAGCGTTGATCTCGCCGTCTAAGTATGCCGTCTTTGCTGAATCTAGGCCCTTGAGATACTCCACAGTCTTGAGATATCTATCTTGGCTGCTGGAAGTCATATCCAAATCTTTTCTCACGGTACTCCAGGCAGTGAAAGCTTTCTCGGCTTCTTGTCCTCCTTTTCGCTCCTGGTTATCCGCGATCATCTGGTCCTTTTTGGAGAGCCCAGCAGCCCCCTTCTTGGTCCCCTTCTTAGCGGAACCTGCTTTGCTCGACGCGGAGCTATTGTTCTCTTTGGACACGGAAGCTTGGCTCTTGCTAGCTTTTGCTTCGATAATCTTGACTAGTTGCTTAGGTCCAACAGTGATCGTCTCGGCATTGAGAGCTTTTCCAGTAGTACCAGTAAGGCTGGCAGCATATGAAGTCATCTCCTTCATGTAGAATTGGTTGGTCCGAAGTGGATTTCTAACAGCTGGTTAGTAAATGTGTGACAAGCGACTACACGGTGGACTTGAATGCATACCTCCATTTCGAAACTTTCTCTGCGACAGGAGCCTTCGTGACTAGCGGTCTCTTGTGATTATGCCAATGGGTTGTTTCTCTATATAACTTCATCGACCCTAGCCTGACCGCGAGAGATGTGTTTGTGTCAACATGTATACACTTCAAATGAGCATCAAAAGCAGGGTGGGAGAACGGAAGAACCGAGAGATCTTCAGATGCTTGCTCGAAATCGCCCTTTGTCGCGCTAGTCTCCGAGGACTCGGGCTCTGTACTGCCTTGCAAGGAGAGCTCCTCCTCTGCTAATTGCATGACGAGTTCAGCCAATTTTGACCAATCTCTACGCACTGCTTGTGGGAGAGCATTTAGAAGAGAATTCTCGCACATGGCTTGCATGATGACTCTGAAGAGCCGGCCGTCGATGATATCAATTGCATCTCGACTTGCACCTTTCGTTGCCATGAAGTCGTTCCATCTACCATCTTCCAAAGTGGAGCGAATGGCGTTCGAAACATGCGCGATAAATTCGTCTATCTTTTCTTCAAAATCTTCATCGAAAGTGATAAGAGGGAACCGTCGGGTTGAGAGAGGGATATGCTTCGATATGATGCTCTGCAGAATGAAGGCAGATGCCATGAAACCATCACAATCTTGCCGTCGAAGAACAACCGCGGCGCCATATGCGGCAAGATAATAGGATTCTGACAGACCATGCATTGAGTCTTCTGAAAGTTCCGAGATGTCCTCATCGCTTAGTTCGGCGCTTTCTTCATCGATCTTGCGCATGTCCTCCAACAATGTGCTCGTTTCCTTGATTGTATTGGCGAAGCTTGATGTCATCAGAAGCAGTGTTTTGCTAGAGATAGTAAAGCTCTCTCTGCAATAACTGGTGGTTAGCTCTATTGCCTGATGAGATGCCGATGAAGTATGCGAAAATCCAAAGCGCAGTGGTATATTTTCGAAATAGACAAAAGTTATTCAGAAGCTGAATGAAGAGTAAGAGACTTACACAATCATCGTGAAGATTTTCGAATCCCTAAATTCAATCCGATTGATTAGGGCGACATTGAGGCGATTTCGATTCCACCACCAGATGTTTCCCCGCAAAAGCAACCTCGTGAGTTTCTCATCTTGCGAAATTGGGTCTGTCGAGGTGAATCGTGGTGATCCATCGTGCATCATCACGAAATGCAGTGGGGTAGCATTGAGATACTTTCGAAATTCCTCGCTTTCCAATCCAGGGAAAGTGTTGACCTSCACATTTGGATGGGAGCTGGGAAGGCGCAGAGCTAGGTGTTCCTTTATGATAGTTCTGGCTAGTAGATAGCGCGCTCGATGAGTCTTCGAAAGCCCTGGTGGGACGCATAGCTCCGCGTTTCCTATTTTGAGATTAGAAAAGCGGAAGGCAAGGGGAAAGGAGTATCTTCACCTTCAAAGAATGCAATATGGAAGGAACAATGCCGCTTCACYAAGTTTTCCAGAAACTTCTCAACCACGTAGACTGCATGAAGCAGTTGAAAACCGCCTAGAGGTGTTAGCAACCAATACTACCGAAGGCCGGATGAGCAGGGGCTCCGATAGCCTGTATAGATGTGCATCTCCTCGTAGATTGCAAGGCATGGCTGTGACCCTGGAGGTAGAAGTCTCGTAGACAAGAATAGCGCCTTTTCCCGCTATTTCACACCACCGAGCACAGAACTTTGTATTGGTACCGCTCATTCTAGCCGCCACGGGGACAACTCTAATAGGAAGCCTGGGAAGAGACGAATTCCATATGATTCAGAAAACCACGAAGCACTGTTGGAAAATGAGAGCTAGAAAATGGGACTTACTCTTGAAATCGATGCGATCGTCTTCGAATATCTCCCTCAGAAGTGAATCGCCTTCGACTAGAAAGAGTTCCTTTCCAGCGTAGTCGCCAACTAGGTCGATGAACATGGGCCGGCTGGAATCATACCAACTCAGTATAGATGATGTTCCCGAAACGCGGGTGCGGTCCTTGTCAGGGGGCGCCATGGCGGCGGGGAAATGGAAAGTGGCGGGGTATGTGTCGTAGCTAGCTAATCATGTCAATGTTGGAAGTTAGCATGTGTTTTTTTCTTCTCTCGAGTGAGAACCTTCTCTTGACACTATGAGCGAAATGTCAAGACGTTGCAAAAATTGATGCAATTTTGCAAATTGTTTGTGTACCTTTGAAACCTCAAGACGCCGTTGACGCCAAGATAGAGTTTCGCGCTAAAAGAAAATCTGGAGCTAGACCACGTGATATCAAATCTATTCCAGAGTTGCTGTCCTAAATTTGCAATCTGCTTTTTGGCGAATGCTAATTCTCAAGATGTCAAGAGATCCATCAGGCCTGTTTCTCGTTTCCAAGTTATCCATGCTTCCCAGCATCTAGGATCGCCCCGCTCGGTCCTCTTCTCATCTCAGCTCAGCTACGTGCAAGATTAAAACAACCTTTTCTTCATCACTTTGATTTCTAGAAGATATAGGCCAACCGTCGAGATCAAGTTGCATTTCTACGATGTTTGGCTAGTGCGGGGTTGGTGTCAAGGATCTTCAGATTTGGTGGGGCAAACGACGAACTTCCCCGGCCCCTGTTTCTTTCCACAATAGGAAATAGGTCGATTACAAAGCGAACTGCTTCCAAATCATAYATGTCGTGTTACATTAAATGAAAGGTCTGTAAGGCTGTCATTATATTAGAATGCTATATTAGCAATATGTTTTTGAAACAATCTACAATTTGAATCAATAGCGAAAAATGGCAGAGTAAGTCACTCCACAGTCTTTAACTTCCAAAAATATCACTGACTCACCATCAGCCTCGAAACCCTCGCAGAAAGCTTGCTCGCATCAGGACCACACAAAGTGGAATCCACTCCACGCCGAGTCCGCGCCCTATTCGACGGCGTCTGGCTCTTCGACACCACAAAAGCCCGCCACGTCTGGGAGCACAAATACTTCCCACAATTCTGGGTCCCCATCGAGTCCATCAATCCTGGCGTACTCACCAAGAGCGAGCGTATCGATGCTGAAGCTTCGGCTTTTAGAGCCGTTGCCAAAGGGAAGGAGAAGACGACGGAGAGGGTACTGGTCTTTGAGAAGGGTCCGTTGGCGGGGCTCGTGAGGTTTGAGTTCAAGGCCATGGGTATGTGAACCGGCGTGGAGATTGAAGAAAGTGCTGACGAGGTATAGATGCTTGGTTCGAAGAAGATCAGCAAATCTACGACCACCCGAAGAACCCATACACGCGAATCGACATCCTGCCTTCGTCGAGGAAGATCACTGTGAAGCTTGGTGGGCTGACTATTGCTGAAAGCTCGAATCCAATGTTCCTCTTTGAGACTGGGCTTAGACCGAGGTATTATCTTCCTAAGACTTCGGTAAGGGGAAACTATTTGGYGAAAGGCTGTTGTTGACTTTGAGCAGGTGAAATGGGAGTATTTGTCTGGGAGCAAGACGACTTCGAAATGCCCGTACAAGGGTCTTGCCACGTACTACAACGTCACGCTGCCGGATGGAACAGAATTTCCAGACGTTATTTGGTGGTACGAGTATCCGACTACAGAATCGAGCGCTATTCAAGGGCTCGTTTGCTTCTATAATGAGAAAGTGGATACATACATTGATGGCGTCCTTGAAGAGAAATAAAGATGCTGGGAACATACGGGCAGAATAAAAATTTTGCTCGAATTTGCATAATGTCTCAAACGAGATAGAGGATCCTGAAGCTAGTAATGTTGCTAGTAAATGCTTAAAGAACTTCTCAACAGCATGAGATCATCCCAGAAGCTCCGACAATAACCCTCACAAAAGCCATCCTGCCATAAACCATTTTTCAGTTGAGACTTCAGGGCGTCGTGACTAACAATGAATAAACTTGTCGTTGATACGGCTTGTTGAACAAACCAAAGACGTCCGACGTTTCCATTAGAGGCAGCATACCCCATGAACAAAATCCACAAGAACCACATCTGGCACTCATACGTCGAGTTCCACCTTTCGAAGAGCTGAGGATCTAATGATTGCTGGAGTCGAAAAGCCATCGTGTAGATAATCTTTGAAGCTGGTGGTACTTCACGGATGATTAGGTAGAGATATAATTGTATGGCGGTCTTTAGAATTATGATCTCCCCCGAATGTTGCCTCTGAGATCCGATGTCATCAAATTCTGGGTCATTCAGCGAAAGGAGATCGTACTCGATGTCATAGATCATGGCGCTGGCTTTGACTCGGTCGACACGTGTATTTTGGTTGGGATCTAGGTGGCTCGAAAGCCATCGCATGGAGCTCATGATGTTTGCCATCGGTGATAGCCTTCCGAATGGGAAGCCCTTGAAGGGGTCTCGGTCGGAAGAATCACCATGCAAAAATGACTGAAACTCATTCGAATTTTGGCGGCGAAGTGACGGCCGCCGGTTGAAGCTATTGGCGAAACAGAGGTCGGACCTGTTCTAAGTTAGAAAGTGTTGGGACAGTGATGCAGCAGGGCCGCTCGTGAGAGTTTGGGATACCAAGTCACAATTTTTAGGAACACTCCGCTCAAAGTCTCTATGCCGCCCCTAATTTTCAGCATTTGGATGAGCCCCCGCATATGCATCTGCGAGAGATCATAGTTTCCGTTGAGGTTCTGAAGGCGGTGAGGATTTATATGATAGAAGTACGCAAAGGGTTATGTATCATACCTCTTTGTTTGACAGCATAGCCACTGCAGCAATCGTAGAATCACTAAAGCTTTCATTGGCTTGAAGCCGTTCGTTGATTACTCTGAACGCTTCGCTCCCATGATACAGACTGCCACGAGAGCACGAGATGCCGTACTTTAATTCGAGATGTAGTACTACAAGATAAAGAATAGAATGCAGCATAGCTTGGTCAGACCTTGCATGCGTGAAGAAATTGTTCTCTGGATTAATAGCTATCCCRTTCATAGAGTATGAGCCATGATCTTTGCATGTCAGTGCGTGCCCTTTTTTTTTGGAGTGGTAGTTGCCTTAGATTCGATGACTGAAATGCCTGGATTTGAGCGTACACTTACAGTATTGAAGTATTTGGTCGCTCTCAGGTATTAAGGGAACGGCAAGCGAGTTGAATGGGTCCAGCTTGGCCGCCGCAAAAGATGACACTGACGAGGGGGGCGCTTCCCTCGCCAGCCCCTTCTCTTTTGCCTGGTCTGCTTCAGCATTCATCTGCTTGTTATGCTTGGCTCTGGTTGCCGCTTTGTGGGACCATGTGTTCAACTTAAATCTGCCCTTCAATCCGGAAGGCTCTTCCGGTCGTATGGCCTTCACTTCTCTCGCGATGCCGGCAGTTGCCTGCTTATGTTTCCAAAGGTAATCACGCATGGCCTGAGCACGAACTTTCTTTGAGATCTGGGCGCTATTCTTTAAGGGTTTGCCCATTATTGTGATAAAATTGAAGCTTGGTTCCGGCTCCATATCAACGACATCCTGATCACCCCCAGCGTCGACCTCTCCGCTTCTGGACGTTACGACTCAAGCAGAATTTAGTTTTGAATCTTTGAAACAATAAATAGTCGAAGACTTACCATCCTTGCTATAGCTTATCGAGCTTTCGTTCGTAAATGAGCTGAGTTTCCCGTGCACATGTGCACTTGTCCCGCTCGGTGGACTTGCATGAGCYGGCATGATATTTGGAACGGCTGACGCAAACTTTCAACTGGTTATCTAAGCACTATATGACAAATAACAACCTCATAATTAATCTTTCGGGGGAATTCCGAGAGATCACTCATCTCATCTTCGAGAGAGAATCTTCCAGGGTGCTCAAGGAGAGAGCAGTCGACAACACGGGACCCATCACTCTCATTCTCGACCTCTTAAGTACTTGGAAGACGGAGAGAAGCCACTGCTGACAAGGCTGCAAGCGTCACATTGTACCCATGTAGAAAATGTTGCTTTGGTTGCTTGTTGCTTGGTAGTGTCGGCCGGATAATTAATACGGTACAGTACTGTATGCAGGCAACATGTGTCAGCGGACGCCAAAACCTCGCGGTCGCGTCAACCTGCACCGCCGACGTCGTGTCGTTCCGTCACAACAAAGGCTCCTGCCGCGATCACCAAAATCCATATCTCAAGATTGGCTCCTTGCCCGATGTCGACTTAAGGCTGCCTTAGGCTGCCCAATAAACCAAGTAGCTTTCCCGACCACAGCCCACAGCCCACAACCTCAGCACCGGCTCCAACGTCTTTCCGGCTCTGGGACGGAGACAAAGCTGACGACTTTCCCACAAGGCTTTGTGGCTGGTTGCTGTTTCCCCTGGTAATCGATCTCGAAAGCATTTAGGATTGCACCTGAGAAGTTGATCAAATGTAGTCTCTTATTAAACAGTCCTGCTTCATTACGAGATAGAATATCAAAACCCCTCATTTCCAATCAAACTTGCGATTCCGGTCCTTGCAACACTGGCGCTGAATTCAGCGTGCTCAGCTCGACGACTTTCTCGCCCGTCGARCTCTCGCCCACACTCTTATCAGTTGGCCTCCTCCTCAGCGAAAGGGAAGACGCTCTGGAGTTCAACATGCCCCACAACCCTTGTCGCACTTGTGTTCTGCGCTTACGATCTTCGAAATCATCCACGTCCTGTTCGAACAAACGAAAGCCGCGCTTGATAGCCTTCCATCCCTCGATACCAAGCACAAACACGAAGATCGATCCAATTGACAACGCCCACTCCCATCCTATGCCAGTGTGCTTGAACACAGAATGGTTCAATCCTGGAATGTAAATYGATGGGAAGACGGAAAGAGCGCCGATGACGATGGCCCAGAATAAGAACTGGTTTTGCCAAATGTCTTTGAAGAATGGAAAGCGACTCTTGGAATTRGGGTCYAGCCGGAACATGCTGCGGCGAATAGATTTGAACTCCCAGGCCGAGATGAGGATTTGGAAGGTCAGCTCTGCAAAGACAGCAGCACGAGCTCTGAACACCGGCCTGCACTCGTCGCTAAAGATACGATTGCATTCGGTGCCGAGCTTGCCGTCATTGACGCCGTATATGATGATGACGAAAGTCAATAACGTGGTTGAGCCCATTATCACGCCATAAACCAACATGTCAACCATGATTTGAGGGGTGAAAATGCCCCACTTCATGCTATGAGGGGGCCGTTTCATGATATCTGAGCTTGCTTTTTCTCTTCCGAGTCCGAAGGCGGGAAATGAAGAAGTAAGCATATTGATCCAGAGAATCTGCAGCGGACTCAATGGGAAAACTGATGAATTGGTCCCGTCCTGGAATCCAAGACCGACAATCAACAGAATGACTTCTCCGACATTTGAAGTAAGAAGATGAAGAACGAATTTTTGGATATTATCGAACATCCTGCGTCCTTCACGGATTGCTTCGACGATGCTACTGAACTTGTCATCGGTCAAAACAATCTTCGCAGCGCCTTTTGCAACATCGGATCCCGTCAGACCCATGGCGATTCCAACATCGGCAGCACTTAGACTTGGTGCATCATTGACTCCATCACCAGTCATCGCCATGTAGCAGCCGCGGCGCCGGAGGGCATTGATCATGCGTGTTTTTGTATCTGGTGCGCAACGGGCAATAACAAGGGGTAGCTCTTCCAGCTCGTCGATTTGCTCCTCACTCATTGCGTCGAAATCAGTTGCTTTAAGAACCATTGTGTCGGCAATTTGTGGTGAAAGAACAGAGCGGTTGTGGGGAATGATACCGATTTCCTTCGCAATTGCTTCAGCAGTCGCTGGGTGGTCTCCCTATTTGATATGTTAGCTGCCGTAAGGTAGGAAGAGGAAATGAAACTTACTGTCAGCATGTGGACTTTGATTCCAGCGTTGAAACACTCGGCGATGGCACCCTTAGTTTCTTCCCGAGGAGGATCATAGATCCCAACCAAGCCAACGAGTGTGAGATCTTTTTCAACCTCATTTCTCACTTGCTCGTCACTACTATCCCTTTGCTCGGCGCTATAGTCCCCTTCCCATTGTCGGGAAGCTATTGCGAGGACCCGCTGTCCTTGACTGGCGAACGTATTCATTTGGTCTAATACTTGATCTTTCAGCTCTTCGGTCAAGGGCTCATTATTAGAACGAGCACCAATCGAGGTGCAGAGATCCAGAATGCGCTCTACAGCGCCTTTGGTAAAAACCATACTGGAGGTGTTGTTTGCCCAATTGTATACAACAGACATCCGTTTCACCTGGCTATCGAAGGGAAATTCGGCAACTTGCTTCCACCCTTGGGCTTCGAAATTTTTCTTTCCCTTATCGAATCGGTTGGCAAACACTTGCAATGCGATCTCGGTGGGCTCTCCGGTTGTATGCCATTTCTCTCTTTGCTCACCTGCAAGTTTTTCCTGTCTCACAGTGGCTAGATTGCATAATGCCGTTGGCTGTAGGAAGTCCTCAAGCTCGGGTGTGGGGACGGCTTCCTCTCCTTTGTCGGATTCTCGAATTTTGGTTTGATCCTTCGCTATCTTTTCGGCCGGTACTTCCCATGTCACTGCCGGGCTTCTTGATTGATCCTGGTCGGCCTTGTCATTTGATTTATTTTCTTGCAACGCGACGAAAGTCACTTGTCCGTCTTTGGGATTGTTAGAGTCCTTGGAATGAGTGACTGTGTAGATGCCAACCTTTGGCAGCCAGACCTTCTTGACGATCATTTTTCCCTGGGTAAGTGTACCCGTCTTATCTGAACAAATATTTGTTACACCCCCAAGTGCTTCGAGAGCTGACAGATCTCGAATAACCACATTGGCTTTTCTCATGACTGTCATGCCCACTACCATTGTTATGGTCAAAACCCTAGGAGTAAATGAGCAGATGCCTGAAAAGAGAGGTCGAGGCTATACTTACGCGATCAAAGACTCTGGGATGATCGCAATACCGGTCGAAATTGCGTAAATAGCCACTTCGTCCTATTTGATATTAGCAGGTATGTAGAGATTGCTCTCGGAATACTTACAGTGACTTTGAACTTGTGCACTGCGAAGACCACGATGGCTAGGACAATAGCGCACCCGAACAGGATATATGCAAGCTTGGATAGCTTCATTTGTAACGGTGTACCTTCAGTGAGGCCCAGGAATTTGCCCACAAAGTCCCAAGTCCGTAGAGCTCCTCCCTTCAATGGTTGGGTAATGCTGTGTTCAGAACTCAAGGTTCTATTTTCTTTGCGATCCTTCTTGTTCACGTCCTTAGCAATCTCGCCGACGGCTGTTTCCATTCCGATGCGGACGACGATGCCGCGACCTCGACCTCTGCTAACGTTCGTTGTTGCATATGCCATGTTCATTCGATCGGCGGGCTGTACTTGATCCTCACTGGTGGCCAGGTTATCTGTTCCAGGTACCTTGATGTTGTTTTCGGCAATCTTATCTATTGATCCGGGCTCTCCTGTTAACGACATCTCCACACAGGCAAGGTTCATTGCTTCAAATAGTCTCAAATCAGCTGGTACAGTGTCTCCGTTTTTCAAAGCGACAATGTCTCCGGGCACAACTTCGGCACTACGCGCTAATATTAGCAACGTACTGACAACGTGCAGAAAAGACGACGTACCTGGGGATAACCGTGACATCTCCGTCACGAAGGACTGCAGCACTGGGAGATGAAAGCTCCCTTAGAGAGACCATTTTCTTTTCCGCTCTGTATTCTTGGAAGAACCCAACAGAGCAATTCAAGACGATGACGGCGCTGAGAACACCGCCCTCTACCCAATCCGTGATTCCAAAGCTCAAGGCCATGGCAAATACAAGGACCTGTTGCAATGTCAGTATACTGGAAATTGTCTGCTCAGAATGGAGAAAATACCAGAACCATAGCATTGCTCAGCTGTTTGAGCAAAATTTTGTACCAAGAAATTTCTCCTGCGCCTTCTAACTCATTTCGAGGATGGATCTTCTGAAGCTCAGCTACCCGTGTAGCAGTGAGACCAGTGTCAATGTTCGTCTCGAATTGCTTGGCAACATCTTCAAAGGGCAGGAGAAAGGGGTGCTTGTCGGTACCAATGGGTGATTTTGTTTCGGTTGCCATCTTTTAATAATGGTATCAAAAAACAAAAGTTAAGGTGGTTTCGTATGTTCTCTAGTGGTTCTATTCCTAATCAAGGGAATAGTAGGGAATGTCTTGAATATTTTCAGAGATTGCATCAAAGACCTTCTCCGGGGATGGAACACAATGGAGGAAGGGGGACTGGCGCTGCTTAAATATTTGTGTGCGTGAGAAAAAGTCCTGGTATGATGCGATGATAACGGACGAACGCCCCACCCCTCCAAGACCCGCCAAGATGACTCCCATTGCGCAAGTTTCTAGTCTTCCAATGGTTGTTGGTGCCACTAGAGGGGACCAAGAGGCCAAGCGAGAGGATTCTTGGCATCATGAGTCCACCATGGTCACATGTCGAATGCTTAGGCCCTCCGCCACCACGAGTCCGCTCCGACACGGGGAGGAAAAGACGTTTAGTGCGCGGCGGAGGAGGCTAGAAGGATAAGAGCCTGCGCTAGCTTCAATGCTATTGGCTGGAGCACTTTTTCTGGAAGCCGACCTAGAAGGGAGGAACGTAATACAGCCTTGGCGGACTTCTTGGCCTCCACTTGGCAAAGTCGCTTGCAGTTGGCATCCTTCTTCGAGGCTTCCAACCTTATCGGTGACGCGATGATTCGATCTTGTTCGATCTCATAATTGAGAATGTCAGACTGTTTACTAATTGTCGATGGCAACTTACCGCAATACAAGCTTGCCATGTTGCCGTCGGATCCGATATATTCAGCAGTATCTAGACAGATACCAGGAGTATAGATCCAGCCTCATCCAGTATCCTTGGCATTCACTTAATCGCAATGGACCCAGCCATGGCACTACAGGCTCAAATGACGCAGGAGGCGACAACCCTCGAATACCTTCTTGAAGTCTTCCTTATCAAAATACTTTTAGGGTTCGAGTCCAGATGTTCGAGAAGGACCAGGTGTATTCGGTCGGAAGAAGTTTCTCCGTCTGAATTTACCCCATTTTCCTAGGGCAAAGGATCGCGAATGACGTCCAACCCCTATGCACTGAAAAATATGAAGTGCCGGTCATGCTTCTGATTTTTAAATTATCGTATTATGGTTCTTGCGTGTTTTTCGAATAAAGCGGCTTTTTGGATCAACATGGATCGCCTTCTGCTGTTTTTGTTGTCTTGSAGTTTACCGATCGTCAATGCACTTACTCTCCACCAGCCAGAAGCATTGTTCAACTGGCATGAAACTAAGTCGTTGTGAGTCAATACGGTCTTGACGATTCCTTATTGTTTTCGTATATTTCATTTCCAAGACATTGGGTCACAATATACCCCGGGCATTATGCCACCCCTATCAGCAGCTCCTCTTTTTTCCAAGCTGACCAGCATAGCTYGGCATTCGGTGACAGTTATACGTACATCCAAGGAACGGCAGGCCTGCAGAACTTCTCCTTTATCGGAGATCTCCTGAACTTCTCGTATACCCCGCAACAACTTCTCAATGACGAGATCGTTCAGAACCAAGTGTGTTCCAAACAAGATGAACGAGCCTATTGCTGATCGACTCTCCAGCTTGGCACTTCTGCTGGGGGGCCCAATTGGATCGAGTACCTCACAGAATGCTTCTCTGGACTACCTTCAAAATGCAAGAAACAGTTGTGGGGCTTCGCCTTTGCGGGTGCCGATGTGTCAACCGAATTGTAAGCTGCCCAGCACGTTCGAGAAACTCACGGAAGTCTCCGATCCTACTTCTCTCRTTTCACTTAATACTTGCAGGATTCATCGTACTCAGATCAGATCTGACATAGCATAGCACTCCACTCCACCACAACTATACAGTTCCCTTCATAGATCAGATTAAACAATGGGATACATACGCTCGTCCAGTCCTCCGCCTGAATCCTCCCAAGACCCTAGTCGCTGCCTTCATCGGTATAAACGACATCGGCGACTCGAGCAAATACACCTTTCCACGCAACAACGCCACTGATTTCCTCTCCTTCTACTCCAAAATCATCGGCGCCGAATTCGAAGCCATCGAGACAATCTTCGACGCCGGGTATCGCAACTATCTGTTCATGAACTTGCCGCCACTAGAACGAACCGTATGACTCTTTCCATTTGTCTTAACCCCATGATTAACGTCTYCCCAGCCCGGTAATGTCGCGCCGGGAGCAACTCCCCTCCCAAACAGCACCATGGTCTCTACCTACAACAGACTCATCTCGTCCTTCGCCTCCAATTTCTCATCCACGCACCCAGGGACGAAAGCGATGGTGTTTGACACGCATGCTTCCCTCTCCGGCATCCTTGATGATCCTGCTAAGTACGGTATCAAGAACACGACGAGCTATTGTCTTAAGTATGATGCGCCTGATATCGCGACGAATTATGCAAGYTATGGGTGTTTGCCGATTGAAAAATACTTTTGGTATAATACAGGACATATTACATGGAAGGTGCATGAGTATCTTGCGGGGGCTGTAAGTGAGTTTTTGGAGGGAGAAAGCCGTTGAACAAGATGTTGCGAGATTGTTGGGTTTGGAGACTACAAGGCGCAGGATGCTGGAAGGCTATTTCTCCCCTGTTCATGTACTGCATTCAGCTACACATGAAGTCCATATTTGCACAATGATGCAGAGTCCCCCAGGTGAAAGTACCACTTGAAAGACCCTGGAATTAGGTCCTTCTAAAGATAGGAGTTAGTCACGTGTGGACGAGTGATTAGGCTCTTCCCCTTTCGGCGACTTTCCTTTCTCCGTTTTTTCTCAACCACATCTCAGACCTCATCACAGCCTGCCTCGCCAGTACGCCTCACTTTCCCTCACCGCAAGAGGGCGAAAGCCCAACCACCCTCCATGCAAGGGTCTGCATCAAACAGCCCAAACAATTGTTCAAGCAGCGAGCAATCTTTCAGCATCGCGAATAAGGATAGCATGCCCCTCGAAGATCCATCCTCACCAAGAACCCGCCATCTTCCCGCACACCAGCCTGCTTCTACACCAAAACCACACGCCGCTTTCTCTGTTACCATGTCTGAGTCACCACATCAAGTCCTCCACGACCTCGACTATTGGATGAACGTCGACCTCCTGGATGCCTGTTTTGACCCAATGCATGACATGGATCTTGACAGGTGAGCTTTTTTTTTATTGATTGCTAACAAAAASGGTGTCAGGAAGCAAATTCAAGATCTAGACGCTGCGGGCCAATTAGCTGATGCTCCAGGCTACCAAGGCTTCGATGATGATTTTGGGCTTTCAGCCAACCCCGGAGAGCCCTATCGAACCGAGAGCAAGGAGTTTATCTCAATGTTACAAGCGCCAGATGCTCCTGATGCAGAAATCAAACATACCACTCGGTGAGTAGATGCATGGCGGCTTCCGGGGAAAATTGCTGATTAGTGGTGGAGTTGTTTGCTTCTCTGCAGCGCCTGTGGCTTTGAAGTCGACAGCAGATTCAAATCGGTCTCCGAGTGTTATATGAACGCTCATGCGAGAGACACCCGCCATCTGGCATTTTCCTGTTCGGATACTGGATGCTATCAATGCTTCGTCAGCCACCAGGAACGAGATGCCCACCAGCGTCGCCCGCATACCAGCGGGTGCAGCCGTAGGGGTGCTTTCTCTCCCTTCGACTGTATAGAATGCGGGGAGTCGCTATCTTCGAAGGCAAATCTTCTCCGTGAGTGCTATTCTCACGATTAGATGTACTCAATCGACATCTAGAAAAATTTGACACCGAGGAGCCAAAGTATCTATGCAAATACTGCAGACGCCATCGTGGAGCCAATGGATTTCGACRTCGCGACCACCTAACTCAGCATATCCGTAACTATCATCATCTCGAGTTGGAAGRTGAATTGGATGGGGGTTCATCTTCTCGGCTCAACTACCTCTTTCCCGTATGCTCTCACCTCGAGTGCCCCCATTACCCAGACGACTCATTCAAAACACT
>QYSG01011281.1:0-34865 GCA_003988875.1 Lachnum nothofagi
TTGAGAAGAGTGCCCGCAAAAGGCATATTGAACATTTTGGCTATCATTGCTAGCGTCGCGGCATGATCAGAGCCTCGATGAGGGGTTGCCATGAACAGAATCGCAGACGTCTGTTCTTCGATGTTGCCAAAATGAAAGGGGTCATTGTGCGCAATGATCAGCGCCTCGGACTTCGTCAGGCCATGATCAGCGGAGAGCGGATAAGAACTCACTTTCTTCACTACAAGCCCTCCCATGCTATGCGCAATGAAAATAATTGGCCTGCGTTGCTCCTATCTCATCATCAGACTAGCTGTCTTCTAAATTTGAAGGGAAGCTGACTGTTCTGTTTTGCCTCTGCCCCTTTATATCTGCCAACAGGCTCATTGCATAACTCTCGATATCTCCTGTACTGAGCGAGAAAAATATCCGTGCATCGTACCCGAATGTATACACCCTGACCCCTGGGAACTCGCTCGGTAAATAGTCTTGGAGCCAAAATTCTTTTTTCCGTTTACTCTTTTGTCCTAGTTCACCATTTTCTTCTACTCGTACGGTTTTCTCGTATGTCCATGTCGAGAAAGCATTACCGTTTATTCCATGCAAGGCGATAATGTCAATCGGGCAATTTGTATCGAATTGCGTGTCATCAAGCGGCGGGTGGAGGGGAAAGAGGCCGAAAGTTTCAAGAGGGTTTCTAGAGTCCTCTGGCTCTGACTCTCCTGTACCTTGTGTGACTTTGGGCGGCAGAGAAATAGCCTTCCTGGGAACGGCCGATCTCCTTTCCGTGGTAAGGTTACCATCCTGTTCTGGTGCATCGTGGACGTGATTAGACGGGGGAGGATGGGTCTCTACCAGCGTCGTTGATCTGGAGAACGACTTCTTCCCCCAGGTATAAGTAGCGGAAACTGAACTCTTCAACTTCCGCAGGGGGGTGGTGCTGCTTTTCTTCCGTTGCTTCTGTCAGCTTGTCTGAAGGATTCAAGCATCCGCTTGCTGACCTTCGAAATCTTCGGCCTTTCTACTGGCGATACCGACATCTCCTTACAACACAAGTATCATTCAAGCAGATAAGATCAAAAGTTCGTATATATCGCAAGCATCAAGCAGCATCGGAACAAATGAAAAGAAATTGAGAAATCCGTAGAGGAAGAAGAGAAAAGAACGTCGTCGACATCGCAGCCTTGCCCTACCCRTTTGATCATGGCTGAGCAGCAGYATCTGCAGACCCCCGTCCACATTGCATCAGGATATTACACCRTCCAATAAGAGACGTGGCGCATGTTGGTATCATGTTTCAACCTTGTGTAACTTTCTGACCACTCGCTGAACTGCAAACACGTGTGAGTCTACTGCATTTCGAGGTTATATTGGATGTTTTAGCGCCGGCTCTCGAAAGGGGCGGATCGTTCTAGTAGCGCTCGCCGTTCAGGGGCCGGGCGCTAATATGGTTGCTACAATTTAGCGTGGTACCCTGAATTCCTTTCTRGGCGCCAGTACGGAGGTCGCGGCCAAAAGTCTTGCAACCGGCAGGGGTCAATGCTAAGATTCGCTTAGCTAACTAAAATATAGTATAGTAATTGCCTTTAGGTATTATATAATTTAAAAAATTTATTATTATAGTAATATTTTTAATATTTAAATATTAAAAAATAAAGTTTAAATTTTTATCAAAACTTATAATTTCAATGTTTTATTATTACTATACTAACAGTTGGTAACTAAGCGAGTCTTGGCGCTGACCCTTGCAGTTGCAAAACTTTTGGCCGCGACCTCCGTACTTCATTCATATTTGTTTTTGTGTTYGTRTTCAACTCAATGTTCAAGAAAAGCGACCTCCTTCGAGTCTGCGAATTGTTTTTCTAGCGCATTAAGCACTTACTATAGTCGAAATAGATATTTGAATGCTACCTCCAGTGAGGACTTCGCAGTCACGATGCAGCATTTATTTAGGGACGGCGAGAGGAATGTTCAAGAGTTAAGCAATCGCTCAATAAAAAGCATCTCGACAGGCTTAATCCTAGGCGAAGATACTTTGGTGATCAGTACGCCGCGCGATGGTACGCGGAGAAAGAAAAATGGCACAGAATAAATGCTACTGCCCGAGCAAACTTGCTGGCTCACGTACGAAAGTATCAGGCAAGAAATGGCCTGCCAAGGGAGCYGTCCCCGGGTCCCGAAGACCCAAATCGTGGTGACGAGTTGTATCCAAACGATCTTGAGAATAAAAGGAGAGCTGAGGCAGCTGCGCGAAAAAAGACTAAAGCAACCGGAGCAGCAGGAAACATCCCAATCACACCGGGAGAGGATGGAGGCCTGRGTGGTGTAGCTGTGTATAAAGTACCGCCGYCCTGGTTCAAATGTAATGTTAGAAGAGAAGAGTAGAATGCTCCCTTGTGTGCGCTACAAAGGCAGAGGTCTACAATGCATTCCGAGACTGCAARAATATAGCCGACGAGGCCAAGCTTCATTTCAAAATGAACAAGGTGGCGAGACCTCCAGAGGTCGTGCTCCCGTCGCCCAAATGGTCAGGACTGGTATGAGGGGCAGCCTTGGACAATCTCGAAATGCCCCTCGTGCCCAAAGACGAAGATCTGCTAGCCCTGCTCATGAGGTACAGAGATGCGATCAATGCATTGTCCGAGGGCTACCATGCGACATGGTGAGACCTTGCATGGCTTGTGCGCAGTATGCGCAGCGCGGAGAGTGAGCTTTGTGCGATTCTTCCCGTCAAGGCTAAGATGACGGAAAGACCGAAGAGACTGGACTTGAGCTCACTGAGGAAAACCTATCCGGCAATCCTCATGTTTCAGCTCCACTGAGTCCTGATAGTAGAGCGGCTCAGGATGAGCAGGATTCTTACAATGATCTAACCCGTCATCTGCTAGATTTTCAGAGCGCAGCCACCAGCGCAGGAGATGAAGCCTSWMACAGGGAAAGCCTCAAACAGTGAGCGGGATAATAATCTCTCYCTTCGCGGATGCGGCAGGTATGCCCGATACGGCAGGCTCCATCCAGAGCAGCATGTTTTCAACAGGCGGTTTAGGTGTAAACACCTTTTGCACCAACAAAAGGCGAAGATGCCGCATTGAGCGGTAAACTCCACTCYACCCTTAACAGGACATGGAGAACGCAGCCAGCATGTGGGGCATTTTAAATCAATAGGAGGCTCCAGCAACTCAAGRTCCTCTCATTGAACAAGACATCGAGATGGAAGACGGTTCTCTACTAGATTTCGATCTTCGGAAGATAGTAGCCATGCTGGAACCATGCTATCAATTCAATGGTGAAGCTTTTTCATTTGGAGTCATCGAAGACCGCCTTGCGACTGGGAGCTTGTATCTATCCCTTGTCGCAATGTAGGAGCCTCCTGGAAGCAAGAATCCCCTGCCAYATGTYGATGTCCTCAGCGGCTATCCCGAATTTCCGATAGACCGCCCTGCAGTTCCAGCAAATAAGCTAGAATATACTGGATTCACGGAGCAGAGGTACCACATGTGGCAGCGCAGCAGATAAAGGTGCCAAGGAAACYMGTGTCTGCAATGCGAGTCCCTCCAGACAGGCCCTGCATAGTTTAGGTGGCGAGGACCTGATAACCACGAYAGCCCGGAAGCTGCCCGCACCTGCGTTGACTGTCATCAAGACCAGAGTATCCAAGTCCAGGTCTTGGAACAGGAAGCGTAGGGGCAAGTGAAGGCCTGGCTATGCATCAGCTGCTGGAACACATCACAAAAAGAAGTTAAGACTCGATTTAGCAACTGCGTGTGCTTCAACAAGCTGAACAARGCGTGGATCTGTCACTACCACCGAGAGAAGGGGTATGAGCAACTTAAGATTTCCTCCGGCGTTGTGGGGATATGGCTTCTGAAAGTTGGACATGGCATCGTTGCGTGTACCAGATGCTATGTCAACTTTGAAGACGATACAAGCAAAGTCTACACTTGAAAATCATGCAGGAAGTACGCGAAGTATAGTTAGCCGTAAGTAGAATGAAGAGCCGTTTTAGGATTCAGGATGATTGACAAAAGCCGATGAAATCAAACAAAATGTACATTTCGAAATGAAATTGGAGTGGGATGAGATATGCTARAAGCAATCACTCTACAGAAAGGTATATGACTTAGAAAAGGAAGGAGAGAAGCTGGCGGTAAGTCGAAGTAGCAGAATTGCCCAGTACCCGCCTGCCCCCACTCGGCGACATATGCTTTTTCCTTGGACGATTGATCACTTGCGCCTTGCTGAAAAGATCTCTACTRGGTAAAGAAGATACATTTTGCAAAGAGCTCAGAGAACTRTCTAGTGAACTAAGCGGRAAAACACACCTCATGTAGGCACTCTCCTTCCCACTTCRACGCAGTTTTAAATGGCTCTGACCCCTATAGGATTTCACCCGCTGCATTATGTTGCAAGTACCCACCAATAGAATGGCTCCCAAGCTCACCAATCTTTGTACCCTCTTCATACACAACCATAGMTTTGTAATCTTYAGCTCGTACTATCTGTAGAACTTGCGATGAGCTCAGCAAACGAGACGTCAGCCATCTCAATCCAGCCGTCTTCAAGTCCCATCTTTTCCTGYCTCAGAAGGCCCTTTTTCTGAACAAAGTCGCAGAATCTAAGCTTTGCGCTCATCTTTTCCTTGCTATATTCGGCACGGAACTGATCCCAATGACGCCCCTTGAGAGATGCAAGAGTGGTTTTGGACAGATATGCTCGCACAAAGCAGCAGTCATCTGCGTTCTTTGGGATACGTTTTGCCACTCGTATTGCGCGTGGACGGACAGGAGAGGGACTTCGGATCTTTGGAGGATGTTGGCTCTTTGGAGGTTTTGGGCTTCTTGGTGGGCTTAGATCTCTTGCTGGAATGCCCATCAGGGCGGCTAGCTCGCGCTTTAGGAGATGTCGTCCAGGCTTGCGCCTCGTAGTATTTCTYGGCGGGGGCGGTGGAGGTGGAGGCGGAGGCGGTGGTGTAGGAGGTGCTGGTGGTGCTAGTAGTGCTAGAGGCGGAGGAAGATAATGCACCATTTCATAGGGCTCGTGGTCCAGATCAGTCCAAGCTACTACCGTGATGCTTCGGACGCGTGGAAGCGCTTGGCAGATATGGGTAATATCTCCTTCATCAATGGCTAATTGCTTTATCTTCTGTAGATCTTGYGGCTCGTTCCTCAAAGACGCCCAAGCGCTCAGCCTACTCTCATAGTCTAAACGATGTTTGATGTAGATGGTGTCTTTGTTCCAGTCAACCCAAATTGAGCRCCTGGATACGGAGACCGGATCACTTTGTGGAGCATTGATATGGTGCGGTGAGAGATTAATGAGTTTGTATGTCTCTTTCATGATCAAATGCGTCTCTTGATTGATGCCATGGAGTGCCGGCGGGCTGTGTGAGTGTGCGAAGAAACTATGACTTTCGGTTGAACCCCCATAGATGGGGATGATGCGGTTATGGTTGTGAAGTGCCCAGATCATACGGCGAAGCTCGATAGGCAGCTTTGGGAATAGATGAAAAGTTGGTGGTTTGCTTTGCGGCTTCATTGTCGAAGTACTAGAGTGGCCTGCAAAGACCGCTGCGGTCGTAGACTGCGGTGAACTTTCATGCGTGGCCATCTTTGTAAGGCTGATAACTTGTTATGCCCAACGATAGTTTAGGAGCATAACTTTTAAATRCCCGCGTGGGGTTCTTCGCGGTGGTGTGGTGAATTGCTGTAGAATACGCGCCGCCATTCACATATATTCACAAGTATGAATTTCGGACATATCATCCAGGGTGTTCAATTGTCTCGAGACTTCTGAGACATTGAAATGCTCTTAGATTTTCCCAAGTATTCGTAGCAAYGCTRATCCTGATTTCTTGCGGTGCAAAAGTCTCCCCAAACAATYCTACCTGTCTTATTCAGAATTGGTTACTTGTTTATGCTTTCCTGACAATATACCCTTAGCCYAGTTCTGTATGTCCTTCAAAAAAGAYTCACTAGTCACTTCGCCCTTCTCCGGATCTCTCTTCACACTAGCCCTCGTTTTGAGAGCGAGGTAGAATCCCCTTAATTTTAGTTAGCTCTCCACCACCTCCCTCCCCTCTCCAAAGGAGACTAGGCGCCCTACTGAAATTACATCAAAGCTAGCAAGTTCTTATAGATTAGCGAGAACGAGTTCTGCCATTTTCTTGAGAGGYTGACCGCGCTGAATTGGAGAAAAAGAACTTCATAATGGGAATGCAGCTTCCACTGCAGCCACTGYACTGTTCGCATCATCCACAGAGGCTTCAGCAACTACGCGGGGTAAATCTTAGCTTTCGAGACATAAGAGAGAATATCTGGGTCACAAGCAACAAATACCGTTTGCTACTGCATTTTCAGTCTAGGGAGAAACAATATCGAACGTCTTATTGTTCAAGGAAGGCACAAGCTTGTTATTGATGAGTAGCTGTGTTTCAAGCATTTCTCATAGAAGCACAGCAACTGGCTGAATCGTAAGACAATCTCGATTGGAAATTCGGTACATATATCAGCATACTTGCTTGTCGAATTGGCTTCGTGCTGCGATTAAGGATCTAGAAAAGGGTTGGAGGTCATGTCGGCTGCCCAGTGGTATAAAATAGGCTTAATATTAAAAGATGCTAAGTGGTAGGCATGGCTCTAAAAGCTTTGATGCGGCCGCTAGCGGCACCACATAACATAGGGTTATATGGCATAAAAGCTTTTTGTAATATGCTTCTAAGCTAGAAGTACCATAGGACAAAAACAAAAACAAGTTTAAAAAGGAAATTAAAATATAAATAAAAATATAATAAATATATAAATACATTAAAAAAAATAGAATAAAGCCGTAGAGCAAAACCATAGTTAAAATAAAACTATAGCTAATTAATTAAAAAATAATATTTCCTTTATTTTATAAATACTAAAATTTTAAAGTAAATTCCTTAACTTAACTTTTTAAATTAAAAACAATAAAACAAAGGTATTTTATATTAGTTCCAAACGTCAAAATATATTTTTTAATAAATATTAAATTAAATATTATTAATATTTAAATTCCTAAACTATTAGGAATTAATTATATTAATATATATATTTATGCTAAATATTAAATAATTTAATAATATAAAATAATTTATAATTAAAATTTATAATATAATTTTTTTATAATTATTATTATTATTAAAATAATTTTTTAATATATAATATATTTGTTTTTTACTATATTTATAATAATTTTTTTATTAAATAATAATTTTGTAAATATCAATAATATAGTTTTTATAGTTATATTTTTAGTAGGTTTTATTTTTTTAATATTTTTTAATATTGTAATTCGTTTTATTATATTTATTATATTTGCAGTTACTATTAAAAAATTTATTACTATATATAGTATTATTATTTTTAATAACTTAAAATATATTTTTATATTTTAATTAAAGTTTTTTTATTTTAATATATAATATAACAATAGTTTTGTTTTTAATTATATCTTTAATAGTATTTTAAATGTGTATTATAAATTAAAATTAAAGAATTTTAAAACATAATAATAATAATATTAATAATATATATTTATTTATAATAAAGTTAAATTTAACGATTTTAATATATTTATTTAAAAGTTTAAAATATGCTAAAAATTATTTTATATTATTTTTTTTTTAAAACAAAAAATTAAAAACTTTTAAAAAATTTATATTATTATAAAATTTTTAATAAATAAATAAAATTTCTTTAAATACCTGAGTATAAAATAGCCATTATTAAAGTCAACAGTGTTTAATTTAGCTTTAATTAATAAAGTAATTTAAAATATTAAAAAATCTATAGTTTTTTTAAGGGTTATAGCTTTTTTGGCTATAAAATCCTTTAGCTTTATATCTTTGGATTTATTGGTAATAAAAGCTTCGTTTATAGCTTAGATTTTAAAAATAATTTTCTAATGTTTTTTAGATCAAAGAAAAGTTTTGGCATTAATAAGCTATATATAATAATTCGTATTAGTAAAAAAAAGGAAGTTTATAGGTTCGGTAGTAGTAGTAGTTATAATAAAGAAGATTAATAGTAAATTATAATAAATGCCTAAGATTTTAGGTATTAAAAAAGGAATAACTAAAAATTGGCGCCTAAGGCAGCTAAATTTACAATCGTATAATACACTATCAAAAACAATAAACAACACCGCCAAAGTTCAATAATAAAACTGTAAAAAAGCTATAAAGCCAATATCGTGTTTTGTACGATAGACGGAAGCCATAGAAAATATACAGAAGCCCAGGAATATAACCTATTACAATAATATAAAATAAGCTTAATATTAAAAAATGCTAGGTAGTAGGTATGGTTCTAAAAGCTTTAATACGGCCGCTAACGGCACCACATAACATAGGGTTACATGGCACAAGAGTTCCTCGCAACACATTCTAATTTTTGAGAACTCTTGCAAGCAAGCCTCCTGAGCCAGAGCTGGCACTGCCTGAAGCACTAGTAGTACCAGTAGCGGCACCCGTAAGGCCTCCAGCGGCACCGCCAGCGCCTCCAGCGACTCCGTCAACCGCCGGATTGACTGGGTCAAGAGCGCCTGCGACCCTCGAAAGTAGTTGACGGTCTTCGACCTGTTACCTTACTTGGAACTTCAAAGGGCTGACGTTCCTTCAGAACTCCCCCAAGTAGGCCGTCCGAAGACCCGGAGGCAACTGTGTCCCCAGTTGCTGCTCCCGCAACATCTCCTACAGCACCCGTGAGACTGCTGACGGTACTGCCAGCAGTGCCTGCCACACCTCCAACGGCTGATGTTACGGAATCAAGCGCTCCTCCAACTRCCGAGGTGATTGGATTGAGAGCTCCTGTCACACCTGAGAGAAGCTGGCGATCAACGATCTGCAGTGGAAGGGTCAGTCTGGATATTCAGGCGGAGATAAAACTCGGACGATAAAGATTTGGCCAGATTGGTCCCAGAGCGTTATCCAAGATCAGGTTGCTGGAGCTATTTGCTCCTTTGGGCGACGTGAATTACCTCTCATATTTCTTAGACGATAGGTATGGACTTGACGATGCAGAATTATACGAAARGGAACTCTTCCGTCCGGCTAGAAAAAGYGATGGGAGCCTGAATAGCGAGGATCTCTGGTCGGACCATTACACTGACCTGGTGAAGAATGTTKACCAAGTTTGCAACCTTTTGAACAAAGCACAGCCAGCGTTGAACGTCAAGCTGATTATCCCACAAGGATTTTCTTTGACTGCGAACATCAGCGATATGAGACGGTTCAACGGATGGAGCTGGCTCCGACATTGGTACACATTTAACACACCAGATYCCAAACTAATTCTTCCCGATAAACTGTCGGAAACTTTCCCACTGCATTACAGACATATGATATTAGTCATTGAAACAGGAGCATCTCTTCGCCTCTCGGGCGCTTTCTTAATATCCGATATCACAAGCGAAGGGTTCAATCTTGTGTGCCAGACCGGARCTAAATTTTTTTTCAATAGATCTCAACCTATAACCGAAATTCTGGAAGCTAGGGAGTGGATTGATACCACCGCGAAGTTTGAATACTTAACCGGAGTATCTGCACTTTTCAATGAGACAGAAGGATTCGAAGTGCCCGCTCGAGCAGGGAGAGCRACTACGAGCCCTGGACCGAGAAATACTGCCCGAATTTTGAAGGGATTTAGAGGCTGCAGATTCATCAACCAGGATAGATGGAGCTGTGTGGGATGCCCATGGATACCAAGAAAATATCGCCCCGTTACACGAGCTAGTCCATATCGCCATGTTCAGCGAGGCTGGAACGAAGGCGTATACGATCACTGACCCGGGAATTCGAAGTGCTCTGTGGAGAAGAAGCTTTTGATTAAGAGAAGAGCGAGAGCAATCAAGGACGGAATCGTGCACGCATAGAGGGTTGTGTTGGAGACGAGTCTCGAGATACTTTTCGCAAGGGTTGGTCATTGAGGAGGAATTCACACAATGCTCTAAATTTATGCGAAGTATGACTTTCATCAAAAACATAGATTCTGTTCTTGAGAAATAGAGAAAAGGTAAATCGGAATTGATGAACGCCTTGGAGAATATGGCAAAGGCGGACCGCACGGGCGACATACACGTGCTGGTGCACAAATGAGGCTCTGCCATCACACCAACGGCAAAATAACCCCCCACTAAGAACTTCCAAACAACACATCTTCTTTTCGGCTGATTATGCACCTGAGGTGGCATGCGGCAGATGTGGAGGCTTGATGGTTGATCGGTGAGGTCAGATTGGTTGCACCACCTGCAACTCCAATGCCGCATCACGGATTGAGTATAGTATACAGGGCAACCAAGACAAATAGTAGGCGTCATTTGTAATATGTAAAGCTGTATCTTCAGTTCTAATCTTTTGAAAATAGAAATTCAAGATTAGATCTAAGATGGATGGATTCATTTTTAAGCACCACTTAGATGCTTGTGATATCATCCAAGAGGCGACTTCTTGCTTCGAGGCGTTTCTAAGCCCGGTGAGTCGAGACTCAAAGCAAATACTTGGTTTAATAATATTCATGGTATCCAAGAATGCCCGAGAATCGGAAGTTAGGGAGGAGTCGGCGATCACGGAACATGAAGCGGAAGATTTCGTTCAGCGCTTGGTAGTGGCCAGTCAACCCATCAAGCACAATCATAATGACGTGTTCTAGGGACGATTTGGCCATAGCAATGGCGACCACTTAGGAGGCGTCAGGCTGATGTTCGTCCCCAAATTCAAACCACCGTTACATATTCTGATCTTGATCAGTCTGCAGAAGAATTTGTACAAACGGAACACTTTCGAGCCGAAAATCATCTCCATGCCATCAGCCATGCTTGAGAAGTTGGCTGTTGGTATGCAATTGCCTCTTGCATGGCTCGAGTTCTCGAGTGCAGTTGGCCCGTTCTTCTGGTCTGGCCTTGATCATGGCAACAGGCATTGTCTTCGTGAGTGATCCGCTGCATGTCTAGGCAACATGGCTGACCACAGTATCAGAGATGATCTACCGCAAAAGCGATGTCAAGGATAGGCCGGATCCCCGCAACTGGGAGTTGATACTCTCGCACGATATCAACAATGGCATCACCCAAGGCCTGTTCAAGGGGACCCAACGTTCGGACGTAGGACGGTGCGTGAAATTCCTCAGCAACTGTGTTGGTGAAATCGATCACCCAATATTCTTGCCTATCCTGGTGTTCTCATTCGACGTAGATGTCTCCGAAGACATCCGGCATCGCGATAACAGGGAGCGAGTGGATGAGCTGGAGAAGACTGTTACCGATGCTTCGAAGATATTTGCCAACAGTGATATCACGAAGAGGGACAGAGTCGATCTCGCAAGGATCAACAATGAGCTTGTGGATTGCCATAAAAAAGTTCTGTGGAAGCGGCCAGAGGGATATCTCACAATTCTCGAGACGATGGAGAAGACTTTAGCCACATTCAAAGAATCTTGGCCTGAGCATCGAAAGTCCCGGCTTGAGCAGATACATCCGCTCATGGAGCGCAGATTAGGACTTCTGAAGTCGAAGCTGCAGGGAATAAGCACACACCGCGCAGTGACGATCTCGAGACTAAAAGTTATCGAAAGTGTGTTACAGAACCTAGTTTCGCTCAGCATATTTCGACAGGAGCAAGAGATGAGGATCAGCAAGTTGAAGAGACAGCAGACGCATGATCTTGACCAGGTGACAGTTGAGGAGCAAAGAGCGCTTCTCAAGGCCCAGAGGGATCTCGCGACCATGCTGGAGACAAGGAAGCAAACGACAATCTCGCTACTTGGTGTTATATTCCTTCCAGGTGCATTCTTCGCTGTAAGCTATGCTCGATATCTGTCTAAGATTGCTTCTAATGTAATCAACCCCACAGGCAATCTTTAGTACAACGTTCTTTGATTTCCAAGCCGGCGACTCCGCAGGAGTTGTTTCAAAAAAGTTCTGGGTGTTTTGGTAAGTCCGACGCCTTGCCATCCTGCGAGGAACAGTGCTTACAGTCGTGCGTTATCGCTCAGGGCCTTCACGCTACCGATCACAATTGTGCTCCTCATCATGTGGTTATTGTGGGAGCGGCACATAAAATTGCTTCTAGAAAGGCGAGATGGTGAGATCCAGGACATTGAGATGCAGAACATGAAGAGGCGGAAGCAGATTCTGGCACAGCCCATAAGTGAGCTCTGAGCATAGAGAGTCGTAGATTCTTCAGGAATTTGGAATAATTCATCTGTCCAGAAGCCCAATTTCCTCGATCGGCCACTGCAACCAATGTCGCCAATGTGGATCGATCTGATTGTAAATACGGGACAGCAGTCGCTTTCGAAACCCCTGGACAAACCAATATCGCTCTAAAGGTTCAAGCAGTATGCAATAATGAGCCAGTAGAATCAAAGCGCTCCGGTCCCTAGCTTTCAGCAAGTCGAGATATTCCTGGGAGACTTGTGCTGGCCATAATCTGACTGCGATCCAGAAACTAAAGCGCCCTTGTGTTTGGGCTTCTTTGGCTTTCTCGAAGGCGCTGTAAAGCCTCAAAAGAGCAGCGGGCAGAGGAGAAGTTTTCCCCTCGCTGAGTACTTTCACTACCTGTGCTGGCTCCATCCCAAACCATGAAATTCCAATTAAAGGKYCAAGACGCATCGCATACTCTGGCTTTTGTAGCTCGTGCTTAGGTGGTTCCGGATCGGCCATTCCATCATTCGGAATGGATCCATCATATAGCAAAGACCGAAGAGGTCCGTTCTGAATATGTTCCCAGACGTCCGCGAACAAACCGCAGCTGCTTCGAACTACTTGCAGCCAGTCCGGTGGATTTGGCTCGTCTTTGCCTCTCACAAGAAGGAGATCCTCGTCTTGGCCATCGGATGCAAAACAGTGCATGATCAGCAGTTGCGAAAAGGCTAGTAGAGCGTGACAATTATCCTGGTTGACATGTGATATCTCATCCCTAAATTTTGGTAGTGCCTGGGTCTGATGGTACGCAGCGACAAGTTGGTAATGCTGTCTCTTCGAGGGATGGAGCAGAGCACAATGTAACGCAGAGGCGGCTAGTATACCGTGCTTCAAGAATRCATGGTTGGAAGCCATTTGCGGAACTATCGTTCTCCAGACTTCTTGGCTCGGCGGTGTCTGACCAAGATCTTTGTATGTATGGTGTTGGAAATACTCCATGAGTGCAGAGTTCCCTGCTTCTCCATTGCTCTCGCAGGCTGCATCCGAGGGTTCGGGCTCGACWACTCTGTTGRTGGCCTTGGTCTCGTGATGCCTCGTGGCGGGCTTCGGGTCTTCAGATACTACGAAGTACCTCAACTGGTTTCCACGAAAGAAGGTCTGCAGACGCACTGAGTGCCACTGAGCTTTGACCAATGGCGCTTCACGATGGGCCGTAGCCCAATGGCTCTTCATCCTCTTCAAAGAAACGCAAAGATGGCTGCAGCTGATCGCCCCACAAGCGTAGCCCGTTTCAATTGGTAGGAAAGGAATCGACTTTTTGTGCGGCTCGGGCAGCAGAACATCTGCGGGGCTGGCAAGGCGTAATGTTCCGATATATGCCATGAGCTCCTGCCGGTCGGCATGATAGATGTGGTGCAGGTCCTTGAGATGACGGGAGGTGGCCGATGGCTGGATGGCATATCGACATTCCTTGCATATCAAGACACGGGCCGCMGCGTGATAATAGAGCAAGGGGTGCTCGTGGCCGCTCGCCACGGGAGCCATGGGAGCCATGGAGCAGATGAAGAGGGMTTGCCGCACGGCTGGCAGATGCGGCTTCGGCTTTTGATGTTCCCAGAGGCTACAGTGGGCGTGTCTTTTCGTGTGACGTGAGCGGAGCGGAATGCTTTGAAATCTGACCCCTGGCGCCATTTACGCAGTGATTGGCTGCAGGCTGCAGGGTCGCGCCTTCCGGACAATTCCCACAGCCGAGAGCCCCTCGAGCCCCTCGAGCCCCTTCCTCGCCCTCGTCCCTCCGGACTCTTCGGATGCTCCTCCCCTTGCTAATCCGATTGYCCAGCTGTGTGTTTTGACTCGAGGCAAATCACCTGGACGAACATCCCGCACAAGCGGTGCCCATCGGATTCGAAAATGCCTTCACATRGCGCCCACGAGATCAGCGTGGCGCCGGGACGGACGGAACGCATGCTGGACTATTCCAGCTGCTCTAAGCCGCCTGTTGCTCGGTAGTAAAGAATCTACAGAGCCTTGTGATCTTGTCCTCATATATCAAAACCCCATTCCAGCCTTGATGGGATCAATTTCAAGGTTGTCGCCTGTCTGCCTGTCTGCCTGTCTGCCTGCAGCACGAAGCTCTCCTGTGTAACCTTGCAGTCAGCTGACCGTCAAACATGTATAATATCGTTGTCCTAGGTGGAAACTTCGCAGGAGTCTCCCTCGCACACTACCTTCTCCGCCATGTTCTACCTCTCCTCAMCCCRATCCACAGGACAGAATATAGAGTAATACTCATCTCACCATCCGATCACACATATTTCAAGATCGCCGCTCCACGGGCTTTGATCTCCRATGAGTTTATTCCCATACAGAAGCCCTTTGCTTCTATCCCCGATGCATTCAGTGGCTACCAAGATTCCCAATTCRCTTTTGTTCTGGGCACAGCAGTTRGCGTGGACGAAGACTCAAAGACCGTGTCTGTCGATGGTCCAGACAGTCTCGATCTCGAGAAGAACATCTCCATACGATACGATAGTTTGATAGTAGCTACGGGAACAAGAAGCACTSCTCTTTGGACCMTCAATGGCGATTACAGACTGACGACCTCCGTATACGAAGRCCTGCACTACCGTCTTCCCAAAGCCAAGACGATCTTCGTCGCCGGAGGTGGGGCAGCAGGAGTGGAAACAGTAGGCGAGATCGCATYTTACTACAAGGGCAAGCATATCACGCTTCTATCTGGAAGCAGCAGCCTCTTGCCCAAGATCCAACATCCCGGTATTGGCCGTGCAGCYGAGAAGCAAAYCACGAAGCTGGGTGTCAAGGTGATCCATAACGCCCAAGTCATTGCTGTGAGGGAGCGATTCGACGGCAGGACCACTATCACGCTTAGTGATGGCAGTTTGAAGACTGTGGATATCTATATACCTGCAACTGGAGGGATACCCAACACTGGCTTTCTGCCTCCYAAATGGCTCGATCAGYATGAGCGTGTCCTCACAGATCCCGAGACTCTACGTGCAACGAAAGCACCGATTGGCGTGTACAGTATTGGCGATGTAGCGTCTTACTCAAAGGGCTCTTTTGTAGACGCAACTTGGGCAGTCCCTGCCTTGGGATATTCGATATGGTCGGACCTCACGAAAGGCTTCGATGAAAAATTCTCTCGACCACTGGTGAGAAAGCCACCTCTGAAGGAAAAGAGGTACAAGCAGATGAGGAAGGAAATGGTCTTTGTTCCGATTGGCCCAAAGGGTGGTGTGGGTGTCATTTTTGGGTGGAAGGCRCCATCGTGGTTAATTTGGCTTGTGAAGTCGAGAACTTTTGGGATTGATAAAGCTCCAGGACTTGCGACAGGTGCAGATTTCATGGAGCCTTAATGRATGAAGGGTTGAARTGGGAAGCGATKTTTTGGTGTTTGGATACCACGATTRTTTTGATACTGTATAGYCATATTTTCAAGGCCATGCCCCGCCATGGAACCCATTACACGACTACGTTGCACTGGGCCAAATTTTCAACAGGCTTGAAAAAGGAGAGATACCACAGAATGTCACTAGTGATTGAATTAAATCTTCAAACTTCCAGGAACACATTTCTCTATCCAAGTGTCATATTTAGGGCCCTGGACAAGAAGTCATCAGTCTATTTCCGCTCCTCCCTCTCCCCCTCCCTTTTCCCCCTCTCCTTTGCCACCCTCGAAGCGCAAGTCGCACACTCATCCATCTCCACCTTCTCACTCTTAAAATCCGGACMAAACTCAAAATCACAGCTCCTCCCAGTCCTCTCTTGCTGCTTGCATATCTAGACGGTTTTGATGCTATGGAAGCAATTCTTGTAGGTGATTGTCTGTTTGYGACACATTTTGAGAGGCCTCAGATTTGTGAATGAGCTATGTCGAAGGAGCTGCTGGGTTTTATATCGTGTGAGAAGGAAGGTGCTTGCTCGATGAGTTTGCGGACGTGGTCATCCGCCATACTGTCGAATCTTCCAAACTTCAAGTCAAATCGACATCGAGCGCCGTGCCTGTCTTCTCCTCTTCATCCGTAATTTGTTCCTTTGCCTTATGACCTCTATCTTCCTCCCGATCTCTTCGATCAGCTTCTTTGCTTGAGCGAGCTTTGCGCAGTTGGGACACTCGGTTTCCTGCTTGCTTTCTTTCGGCTTGYAGGCTGGGCATGATACGTCACTATGRGTGCTGTTTGAGTACGGATCGCATTTTTGGACGGTGGTCTGGCGGTGGGCGCAGGAGGTGTAGAGGGTAGTTTGCTTGATGCACATGGCGCTGGTTTTGATTCTGAGTCAGAGTTGTGGATTCGAGAAGTTGTTCATTTTCAATGTAAATGGCCATGATTATTGTGCATAAGTCCAAAAAAAYGGGATGCTTMATTTTTTGTGAATAGATGAAGGAGCCTGTCGTGCCTGGATGTCCACTTTCACACACTATTCACATCAACTCCAACAGGAAGRTTAATCTGCATCGACAGATAAAAATCTACTTCTAAACACCACATTCGATGACTCAGTSGCTCRTTGATGACATAACTTTTGTTTTTGCTTCATTTCATGCTTATATTTCACGATTMCAATCTCCTTCGCACAGTCTAAACAAGTATCCGGTACATTGAGGTATCGTTTCCGATAATCTGGGCACGATTCCGGCGGTATGTTCCTTTGAATTTGAAGGTTGCATTCGTTTAAGTGGTATTTTTGGTGTCCGCACTGAGTATAGGTAGCCCTGACTTCGTAGCACATGTTTGATTTTTGACTGTTACCTCGCGGTGTGATATTTAGGAGATATTGATGTCGGTTGTGGGATGAGTATGTAAAATCCGGACTTCGGCTGGGGTTAAYTTTACTTGGGGAGGTCTTTCTATTTCGGGGYTACTCTAGTCCTGTRCAGAAGAGAGCTAAGACAGGTTTTGAGCAGGATGATAAAGAATAYCATTGTGYGTTTYAGGAAGTGTCTTTAGACTCGCGCCGACAATGACTAGAGCTTGAGGGTTGAAACATCATAAGAGAAACGAAGGACTCTGAAYCACAAYCATGAGCGTGAAAGAAGCGGCTTGTTAACGGCAAAGAATCATTCAAATTYCATTTCTAACTAGTAACAAGCAAAAGGGGTATACGATTTGTTACGTTCGAACGCCGAGTTCCTCTATGAGGCTTAGATGCGTCYAAAACGCCGAGTTCGTTCCCAAAAAAATAAACCCAAGTATCTAYAATAATCTCAAAAACCTAGTAGAGCTTCCCATCAGGACCCATGACACCCTCGCTCGAAGCAAGATTGCATTGCCTGAACAACCGCTTCTCCTCAGGACTGAAAGCGCCAACGACTGAGTGCAGGACTCCCTGGTTGTTGAAGAGGACTAGGTCACCCTCCTCCCAGTTATGAGCGTAGACGTGTTTGGGAGAGATAGCTGGGCGTTGTAGGCGGTGCACAAGCTCTCTGACCTCCTTYAGATCAGTCATCACCTCGCCGTTAGGGAGATGGATAGCYTTAATAGCGCTGGGGTGAATCTGCAGAGCCAGGTTCCCCGTGACGGGGTTACRCCAGCACATTGGTAGAATCTTGATATCTTTCTCATCGATCGGAGGCAGGYCAGAGAGCGGTAGCTCGAGGCCATCGGAGAYCATGCCTAGGCCATCTGTACGGCTCTTGGCRGGGCTCATCCACACGTATGGGTGAGGAGCATATTCGACCTTCGCTYCACGGACGAACTTCTTGTCTGCCTCGCTCAGGAGGTTGTACATGTTCTGACCTGAGACGAAAGCGGTGGTTCCGAGGGGAACATCCATCTCCTCTCCTGACCCATCATCGTAGCGGAGAGTTTGGCGTCTACCGGCGGGCACCTTCACAGCCATAAGGGAAGTGACCTTTGGGGGGTTCAAAGCGTATAACGCGGCATCGATGTGCCACCGGTAGAAGCGAGTGAAGTCCAAATCATCCTTCTCTGGGACGACATCTTTGTGGAACACCTTGTGATGAGGATGCTTGAGCGTGATATTCTTCAATCCCTCGTAGTCTTCATAGAAGCCATTGCCAATCACTTGGACCTGAGGTTGATATGGGATCGTCTTGAGATCTGGGTGAAGGACGGAGCGCTTKGCATCGAGAGTCTTGCCATGGCCATAATTGGATGAAGCTGGGTCGAAGCGGTTGGTGAGCTCATATTGAGCTTTGGGGGAGACACTGGCTTGGTCCTTGAGCACTACAACGTGGGAGTTGTACAAGGTGTTACGAATAACCTCGAAGTCTTCCTCGGTCAGGTTCTCGAGATCGACATTGRAGATTTCTGCCCCAAAATCGACTGCYGACTCAGAAGGAGCGCTGAGAGGCTTTACTTGGAGCGTCTTGACTGCCATYGTAGAGACTTTGAGTTGTGTTGTAAGAAGATTTACTGATTCAGAGATTCTTTGTCTRTAGAGAAACGGCTGTCTTGGAGGAGCAGAGCGGCCTCTTTATATCAGTTTCACCAACGGCAGTGACCGTTATCTAGGCACAACCTCCGGGCTCCGCGAAGATAGTGACCCGCTTGATGTGCAGAAATGGAGGCGTTCGTAACACGRCTAGAACTTCTTAGCGGCGAAGCAAGCTTCGGCAGCCGGAGAAGGGAATAGTCTTTGATACGGGCCCGCCCGACGGAGCTAGCTACACGCGACTAAGCGGGSAATTTCTCCGTGGGATTTCTTTGTTGCTTTTAATGTTTTGATGTSGAGAGCTTCTGTCAATCTTTCGTGTACCCGAAGAATTTGAAGATGAAGTTTCTGGTCCTTGACTCTGAATTTCGCCCTCTGCAGATGCCCCGCGTTTTCTGGGCATCTAAACTGTCCCAATCCAAAGATGTGAGGCTTTGGTTGCTTTCTTTGCTCCCGG
The DNA here is from genome assembly GCA_003988875.1 of Lachnum nothofagi. Classification (NCBI taxonomy): domain Eukaryota; kingdom Fungi; phylum Ascomycota; class Leotiomycetes; order Helotiales; family Lachnaceae; genus Lachnum; species Lachnum nothofagi. Next base: position 19,016 of record QYSG01011281.1, read on the forward strand.
AACAAAGCCTCAATTTCCCAGATAAGCGTACAATTGTGAAAAGCTTGATCGTACGTGAGTACATGAAAAGAGCATCTTTGRKTGAGTTAGTAGAGCAGACGAAGGTCTGGCTGGAAAAATAAGGGGGRCTAAGCGATGTACGGCGAGGAGTAGCGACCAGTTCCGCTGCGGCCACCTTGCGAGAATACGTTGACGCGGCTGCAAGCTCCACGGAATTTCTAGATCATACACCACAACGCCAACCATGAAATTCCTACGCTCATTACTGCCCTCCGCYCTGCTCCTGGGCGCAAGCGTAGTCAGCGCAGCTTCAGYATGGACTTTCGAAGACGGAGCAATCACCGTCACAGCAAAAGGAGGACCTGGAYTTAAGGACAAGTACGCAATCACTTCCCAGGGGAATGGCAGAGAAGAGCAATTTGATTCTACGAATTGAAAGCTAATTATGATTTGAAACAGACTCTCTACAACCGCTCCCCTCCMGAAAGTCGTCAACCTAGGCGCACAAGACAGCCTTAAGATCATCCTCATAGCYAAAGAAGACAGCAAGCCYAAGCGCCCACATCAGGCGTTCCTCTACCTCCGCGACGCAGAATCCGGGCTGGAAACCGCATTCCCGTTCACCGTGAAAGACAATGGCAAGGGGAAGGTGGAATTCGTATGTTGCGCAGGCTCAATTCTATAGGCACAGCTGCTGATGGTTGGAATAGGCGCAGAAGGACCTCCCGGTCCAACTCCTCACCTCGAAGTCTCCGCTCCGCGCAACTCTCGTCCTCGCATCTTTTGGAACTTCGAAGAACTTCAATAGCCATGTGTTCAATCTGGATGTGAAGCTCGATCCTAATGTTCCGCTGCCGAAATACGACAAGCCAGTAAGATACGGGAAGCTGGCTGAGATCAATCATATCTTCAGAGCGGACCCTAAGAGCCCTCCTGTGGTTGTTTCATTGTTCTTTGTTGGTGCTGTGTTGGCTACTATTCCGGTTCTGCTTGGAGCTGTACGTCCATCCTTAGRTGTGAACGGATTGTGCTAATGAGCTTGCAGTGGGCATACCTGGGTGCCAACCTCTCCCATCTTGGCAAAGCTACCGCCTCCGCGCCCATCTCCCATATTTTCTTCTTCGGCTCGATCGTTTCAATGGAAGGTATTTTCTTCCTATACTACTATAGCTGGAGTCTGTTCCAGACACTACCTGCTGCGGGGGTTGTTGGACTGGTTGCATTCTTAAGTGGAAGCAAGGCTTTGAGCGAAGTGCAGAGCCGTCGCATTGCTGGGGAGAGATAAAGCAGGGAATCGTGGAAGGCGAAAAGTTCAGACAGCGTTGCGACAAAAGTTCGGGAGGCATGTATAACTGGGATCATGGATCTGTACAATATAAGAATCCGCAAAAGGCGGATGGAATCATCAGGCTCTTTTATTAGAGCCTGCAAACTGAGAAGAAGCAAAATAAACAGGGCTTATTGCTGGAGATGCCTTGCGTGCAACTGTACCTTGAATCTGAGTCCAAGGCACCATAAGCTGGAGAATTGCTTGTTTCCTCTTGCATTGCTCTAAACCTGCATACAACCATGACTTTTATTCACGCCCTGCAACCCACAATTGGTATCACTTCTCATGCGCCATCGTTAACCTGCTCCTCCCCTCGCTCCTTCAGATCCTCTAGTTCATCTTCGCATTACTAAAATCCATCTCCGGATGCTGCTTCTTGAAGTTCTCCAACATATCAAACTTCTTCTGCTCTATCCACCAAATTAGAATAATCYTTCCTTCCCCTTCTTTCCCTCCAAACTCCATCTCCAAAGTAAAAGTAACTCATTACTCACCATCACTAGTCGGCAGCCCTTGTTCCTTCTGCCGCTGATCATACATCATCTTCTCGACCATGCCTCTCGTCTCGCCATCCAAATCCCCCAACTTGCTATTCTCTGGCGTGATCTTGGTTAYGTCAATCTTTGGCGCGGATGTAACAACGTGAGCCCACCATTCCATCTTGTTGACCTTGTCGAGGTGGATCTCGAGGAGTTTTGTTCCCGAGGGCGTGGAGGTGAGTGTCCAGGTCGACTCATCGGGGTGGATTGGGTGAGGGAGGTCGCCCTGATTTCAAATCAAAACATTAAAATATGGTAGATAATAGGAGGATTTTGGGGAGGGAGACGTACRGAGACAATAGGATCCTGGCCCTTGACTTGCACGAGTAGAGAGGTCTTCTTAATGGTCACGATCAGGTCTTTGCCTTTATAATTGCCTGGAAGTTCAGTGGTGAGGTCCAGGTCGCCGATTTGCTGGGTCCATTTGTAGGGTAGGGCAGCTTGTTCTTCTGCTTCTTTTGCTCGAGCAGCGGCCTCTTCGGCGGGGGTGGGTTCTGTTTGGGGGTCAGCAGCTATTCAAACAGGAATGTTACATTCGAATCAAGTATATAGAGCTTCAAAATCTGTAGTGAATTGTGAGTAGACCTTACCTTTGTCGTCAGCCATTTTTGAAATCGATGTTTGTTTGTTCCTGAAACTTCGAGGTGGGATACAAGATTATCAAAGCCTCCTCCACTCTAGCGCGCCACCCCTTCAAATCAACAGCCTCGTCCCAACCTCACTTCTCCCCTCTAATCCTCCCACCTCCTCACCGCCGCAACCATGTCACGAAACAAGCCCCTCGCTGACTCCACCGCCTCCAACCCCCTCGACGACATCTGCCCCGTCTGCAAATCAAATCGCTACCTCAACCCCTCCCTCCAATTCCTCATCAACCCCGAATGCTACCACAAGATGTGCTCCACCTGCGTAGACCGGATCTTCACGTCCGGCCCGGCGTCCTGCCCCGTGCCTCACTGCTCCAAAACATTACGGAAAAARGGCTTCCACAAAGCGTTCTTCTCCGACCTAAAAGTCGAACGCGAAGTCGATATTAGGAAGAGAGTTGGGGAGGTGTTTAATAGGAGAGAAGGAGACTTTGAGACGTTGAGGAATTGGAACGATTATCTCCAGGAGGTGGAAGATCTCGTATGGGATATCGTCGAGGGATCCGCGAAGGTGCGAAGGGAGGCGGAGGCGAAGCTCGAGGGGTATAGGGAGAAATTTAAGGAGGAGATAGAGGGCAATAAGAAAGCGGGCCTGCTTGAAGTCGACGCAGAGAGGAGACGCGAAAAAGCGGAAAGGGAAGCGGCGAAGCAGCGGCGCCTAGCGAATATTAGGGAGGCGGAGGTGGAGAAGGCGGAGGTGGAGAGGGAGAGGAGGGAGTTGCTGGAGTTGTTGGCTGGGGAGGAGGGCGTGGATGCTGAGGCGGTGGTGAGGAGGGCGGAGCAGAGGGTTGCGTTGAAGAGGTCGAGTGCGAGGAGGACGTTTGAGGATGGGGAGGGCAATGGCAGCGCGGGTCTTACGCTTAGAGGGCTGAAGAAGAAGGTTGCGCCGGTGGAGGAGAAGCCGTATGATCCGTTTGGGGGCGTGGATCTCACGCCTCAGAGATACGTGTTRCAAGACAGCTATGATAACGAGTGGCTGGGAGGCGCGAAGAAGGACATGCGGCATATGGCTGGGGGATACAGYCTGCAGGAGTACTATGCTCGGACTATGTTCGAAGCCTTCTCGGGGCTAGGTGTCTTTATAGAAGATGAAGTGGCTGAGAAGAGCCAACCAGYAGCGTCCTCAGCAACCGCGACCGCTGCTGCTGCTCAAGCGTCTGGGCCAAAAATAAAGCTTAAGAGCAAGATGGAGGTTAACGACGTTTTTTAAAYACACATTACAGCAGGAGTTACAGGATACCAACAAGGYGGTGGTCTACTTGGAGTTCAGGATACAATGCATAGTCACRGGCGCTTCAAAATTGGCCATGGAATGGATCATTAAGTAGTAATTACTACTTCGTCCTCCGCAAATCTACTAGAAAAGGCTTGTAATGCCACATTATGCACTTTAATGYAATTCTTTCGAYCCTTGCCTCATGAAGAACAACGTCTCTCGTAACGCCATGCTGTGATGATACCGAACCAATAAGAAATACAAGCCTCCYCCTACCCCTGCCACGCCTGTTGCTGTGCTGGCCTTGGGAACACGGGCACGGTTTCTAAGGAATCTAGACCTCCTCCTATAGGTTGTTGGCCATGCTGCCATCCTGTCCCGGTAGCTGTATTGATAAATTGGCTTTGCCGGAAGGGATTTGTGCTTCCTGTAGCCTGTGGCATCAGCCCTCCAGCTGTCTGTGGTCGCTGTGCTGCAGCATTATTAATCAGTTGATTCTTGGCGAATGGATTGGTGCCAGTGGCCACAGATCGGAGAGGAGCAGCAGTGAGCTGTTGTTGTTGGAAGAGTTGGTCTGTGGGYGGCGAGAATGATTGCTGGACTTGCGGAGGGGTGGATCTCGCAAAGGGGTTTGTGTTTTGGCGATTTAGAGGGGAGGCCGTTGCYGGTGAGCCTGGGAACGAGGGACTTGATATTCCTGTAGGGTTAGTCATCAACATCGACTGGCGGAAAGGATTAGTCGTTTGCTGAGCCTCTGCTTGCATCGGTGAAAGATTTTGTTGAGGCTGTTGGAATATTGCGGCCGAGTCTTGAGGTATGGATGATAAGTTGCTAGGCTGGAAAGACGGTTGGGGGGTATATCCTCCAAAACCYGCACYAGTGAAGGTTTGTTGGATTTGTTGGGGTTGCTGCATTTGTGGAGGCTGTTGAACCTGTTGTTGCTGCTGTGGAGCAAATCCAGTAGCAAACGGCTGCTGCTGCTGAGGGAATGGGTTCGTATTCTGGAACCCTGGCTGTTGCTGAGGGAAGCCGTTTGGAGGTATTTGTTGTGGCTGCTGCATTTGGAAGGGAGTTCCGTTATTAAATTGTGGAAATTGCTGTTGTTGACCAGCCTGCGTKGCCATCGGTTGCTGGTTCTGCTCTATAGAATCAAAGAAATCAATCAGATCGGGGGCTGGTCCCTTGACGGGCTGAGGCTGAGGCGTGGCTTTCTCATCGGGGAACGCGCTTCCTGTAGCTTTCGAGCCCGTCTCTTTCGAATTCGCAAAAGACTTGCTGTTGCCGTTCGCCCCTCGCCCCTTCTTTGCCTCTTGTTCCGCCAGGTACTGTCTCCTGTTTACTTCAAAATCGGGATCCATGAGATAATCTTCCAATTGCTTTCGCAAGTTGACAGGCGCATGTTTGAGCTTGGGGACTTCAACGCGGGTTTGATGCTCGTGCAGTCGAGCTACACTGAGGTATTGTACTACAAAGTCTGTCATCCTCGTGAAATTCGTATATATCTCCAGAGCCCTCTCCGCGTCTGGTTTGGATAATTCAAAAAAGTGCCCTGCTCAAAGTTAGACTATGATATTGCCAATTCTYGAGCYTTTCGTACCGAGAATATTGATTAGACCATGGTTCATAACATGGAACATCGAGAGAAGATCTAAGACAAGCATTCGGAAGACCGTGATGGTGATTTCATTTTCTGGGTCGTTATCCAAAACCTGACCCTGTCAGACAGACTCTCCTCAATCTTGGGTATATCACTCACATCACATTTCAGTAGAGCGGTGATTTGGCGTTGTACTACCTCCGTCTCGCGAAGCAGTCCTTTATCAACGGTCATTTTCTCCAGCCGTCTCTCCGAGCAGCGCACATAATCGCATTTCGTGTCTCGATAGGCCCTCGCTCTCACTTCCAAATAATTGGCATAATGACGAATATTCCGACCCTGGGTTTGGACTTGGCCATATCTTGTTAGCGCGGTCTCCATGGGGTTGCCTAAGCATCATTCAGAGAGCTCTGACTCTGCCAGCTCTGATGTACCTACCATCAGAGAAGCTGCTTATAGCAAGCAGATTTTTGTGCCTTGCCAAATACGATAGTGTCACATCCGGAGATCCCTCTCTGATCATCAAATGTACTGTGATCAAACTCTTGAAGACGACGGTCCATGTCGAATCGCGTAACCGGTTTTGGAGGGCTCGGAAGACTTCTGCCACGCCAGCTTCGTCTGAATGCGTCGCTATTAATATATGTTCGATATATCTATGCGGAAACATGGTTAGTGGTATTCGTTTAGATCGTATGGAGGTTATCTCACTTGGATTTTGGCGGGGCGGCCTGTTTTGAGAAGCATTAGCATTTGCAGAAMGTAAACAAACAGCCGGAAATATAGTACTGCGCCCGACTYACCTTGCTCTTGGTCGCTCCCTTCACCGACTTCTCGAACGAACTCATCTCAGCTCAGAGGGACGGGAGCTRGCTTGCGCCCGGTAGCCGGGGGCAAGGACAGACTCTCTTTGTCTCAGCAACGCGCAGAATTGAGGCTAAACGGTATGGGATAGATGTCCTTGCTTTGTTCGCGGATGGTCTTTGGACGCTAGGGCTGCYGGTGGAGGAATGTTTATATTTGTTCGCGGGGGATTGTCGTCGGGTGGCCTAGAGGATCGGCTTGGTGTTTTTGGGCTGAGAGGCAATCTATAATCGAAATAACGTTCCGRGCCACTTACGACGACGACCCTGCACTAACCTTAAAGAGCGGCTGTRCAACYATGAATGTTCGGCCGGCAGAGCGACATCGTTGTCTTCGATCGGGTAACGTGGCCAAGGAGCGCTGGCTGATTATGGATGTTTTCCTTTGGGGGAGAGGGGCCTGGATGAGCTGGCGGGCGCTGTGCTGGTTGTCCACTCAGACCAGTCTAGAGCGTCATAGCATGGGCGACACATGATTGGCGAATCAAGAGCCTCTGCTCGGRGTTTTTAATCTTCCAACTTAGTGAGCGTACAGGAATGAAAGTCAAGATTCAACATTAATTCTACTACTCTATGTGGAGGATGAAGCCCGCGTCACGTATGTCCATGTATACCTAGATCGTTCCTTCYCGCACYACACTCGRCAGGACATCTCGGAAAATCGKATTCGTGACACGGAGACCGAGCTCTCTACCGCAGCAAACCAACGGTAGTGAAATCAGAGTTCRCCCAAGGTTCCCCAATCTTTCTTCAGAGCCTCCTTATAGAACAGCGACGCACGCCATACGTCTCTTTTGCCCGTCTTTTTTCTCCCTCTTCAGGCATGCTGCGAAGACTCTGCGGTCACTGATATTTTACCGGCCCTCCACAAACACAATCTATATCGAAGCCTTCCAAGCTTTATGGGTCAGAGATGCCTTCATCGCGTCCGAGAGTTAACAAGGAGGGTGTGTCGAACGCCTATTTCATTCTCCCAGCCCCCTCTCACAATAGACCACTACCCGGTGAAAGGAGAGTCTGAGAGCTCGAGAGGGCGGAAGTAGATCATATTAAACACGCTGGCTTTTCATCATCTGCAGGAAAAATGTTAGCAATCTGCGAGTCATGTGCGGAATAAGTTGGAAAGGAACGGRATGGGAGGCTTACATTCTAAACTTGGAAGGTCATGAAGAGGAAAGAAGAGGAATCCTTGCCTGCATTTGATATATTTTTTAGCGYGACGGAACTTGCCGAACGTGCCCTAAGCCTGTTCGAGACAGCTTCGAGCATTTCTGAGGCTCACGCAACTCACCTTGTAAGGTGCCTTCGATTGATTCTCAGCCCCCATTGAGCCRTTCAAATGACTGGGCAATGACAGCCCTTTTGTCCGCCGGGAGACATGTCCTGAGATGCAATTCTCGGACGCCCATCTTCGCTCTGTCATGGAGAAGATCTCTGAGGACTGGGATTCCTCTCAGAAACGCTAGATCGGAGCGCTTACAAGATAAAGAATTGCCTGTGGAGGAATCCGACGTACGCAAGRAGGCCGAGTTAACGCCGCAGAGCGGACCGGAAAAGGCAGCCTTTTGGCAAGAATTCAAGAGATCCTGTTAGCTTTGCCGCCCGTMGATTTATGCATTTGCTGACTCTTGAATACAGATCCTCTCACAAAATCATCGCTGCCCCTCGAGTTTGAAGGAAGTGTCTCTTCTTCTAAAGTAATAGGCAAGACATTCATGAATACTGGCTTTCTTACGAAGATAGTCAAGCTGGGAGAGCAACTGGCGTTTGGCGTCCTGAGTGGAAACCAAGACTCGTTGCAGATCGTTGCCAGAGACGCGGAGACTGTCCAAAAGCTGTTGTCTATACGACTCAATAGCGCGATCAGTGTTACCGGGCATGCAAGACAGAAACGGAAACCCAARAAGGCAGAGAATGAAAAGGTAGAGGAACAGGGGAAACTCCGCGTTGGCCCCGATACGGTCGAGCTCGAGATTCAGCATATCACATCTCTGAATACTTTTGATAATTCGATACCTTACAACCAGGATCATGTGTACAAGCCATATGATCGGCATCTGCAAATTCGGTTCGACGAGAAACTGCAGCGTGCTCTCCTTTCCAGGTCACAAATAGCGCACGATATTCGGAGGGACTTGACCGATTTTCAAGAGATAGAAACTCCAATCCTCTTTAAATCTACCCCTGAAGGCGCAAAAGAGTTTCTGGTTCCTACGCGGAGGGCTGGCTTTGCGTATGCTTTACCTCAAAGYCCCCAACAATACAAGCAAATTTTGATGGCCAGTGGTATCAAGAAATATTATCAATTTGCTAAGTGCTTTCGAGATGAGGACCTGCGTGCYGATAGACAGCCTGAATTCACACAGGTAGGTRCCTACCTTTTATTCTTACAGTGGTCACCGCTGAGTYTTTCAGATTGACTTCGAAATGGCTTGGAGAAATGGCAAGGGYGTCATGGCAAGAATCGAAGAATTAATCAAATCTACATATAAATCGTTCGTTSWAAGATCAAATACCTCCGTTTTACCTTTACCAGAGGCACCCTTCCACCGCATTACTTACGATGAAGCGATGACTCAACATGGCTCAGACAAGCCTGATTTGAGGATACCTAGCTTGGTAAGCTCGCATACTTCCCGTATGCTTTCGCTGACTGTTGCAGATACATCGAATTGATCACATTGTCTCTGATCAACTTCGAGRCATGCTCACAAACCTTGAAGATCCGATCATTGAGGCTTTCAAAATCAGGCTGAAAGGTGGCACCAAGGATGTCCACAAATTTGTCTACCAGTTCTTCTCAACCTCAATTGGCAARGAGTTCCATAAGAACAGCGATGGCGCCCCCGGCATCGCTGTATTCGACCCGCAGAGACCASTACAAGGCCTCGACACCTTTGGCTGGGAAGGCGCCGAGAAGCTGAAAGAACTTTACTCGCAGCTTCCCAAACAGGCATTCCAAGACGATGCAGTTCATGAGAGCGCAACAACCTTCGACGACGGCGATTTGATCCTCATCCAGGCCCGTGAGAATAAGCCCTATTCTGGTGGCTCTACAGCTGTCGGAAGACTGCGCCTCGAAATCTACAAAGCCGYGGTGCAAGAAGGCCTCCTCGATAAGGACRAAGGACCGCACCGCTATCTCTGGGTCACCGACTTCCCCATGTTCACGCTCGAAAACGGCGTCGATCCAGGCCAAGGCGGCTTAGCCGGATTCTCAGCAACGCACCACCCTTTTACCGCCCCCAAGACAGCCGCCGACGTCGACCTCCTGCTCACCGACCCACTRAAGGCAAAAGCAGAYCACTACGACCTCGTCGTAAACGGCATTGAGCTCGGCGGTGGCAGTCGCAGGATCCATAGCGCGAAGATGCAGGAGTTCGTGATGCGCGATGTCTTGAAGATGAAAGAAGAACGCATCGCAGACTTCTCCCACCTYCTCAAAGCCCTCAAGGCCGGCTGCCCGCCGCACGCAGGCTTTGCCATTGGCTTCGACCGCCTCGTTGCCGTGATGTGCGATGTCCCGAGCGTGAAAGATGTTATTGCGTTCCCTAAGAGCTCGAAGGGCGATGATATGCTGGTGCAGAGTCCGAGAAAGGTRGATCCRGAGGAGTTAGCGAGGTATCATTTACAGGCGATTCCTTCTACAAGGGAGGAATTACCTGTCTCTGAAGAGGAGGAGAGAGAGGAGGCCGAAGAGCAATTACCGCTGTCGAACACGCAAGGCGAGGAGCCGCTGGCTGAGAAGTCACCGTCTGAGGCCCAAGGTGGGAGCTTTGTATGAAGAAGATGGAATTTTCGTAAGTTCTGTACCAATTTCTGCATTTGAAATGCGTCMAAGGGGGCATTCTAGGCGCATGTAGACCTCCGCTTTTTGTTTGTATATACCAGTCTTTGTACGATATTGTCTCAAGTACGATGACACGATATAAGTCTATTTATCAAAACAATTGTATATATCTCCACCAAGCTAATGATACAGAATCTCTTGAACCCTCACACACTCTTCTAAAGGAAATTTYAAACCCTCTCGAATCTACTCCATTTTCACCACACAACAGAAACCATCTTCAATGCTCCACCTCTGAAAGAACAATACAGAACAACTCTCGACTCCACCCTTCTTACAACGCCAAACTCCCTCCTTTCTAGCCATACCCCATACCTCATACCCCATCACCCCAGCCTCCCTATCAAACCAACATCAATATCCCCTTTCAACAACCTCCCTAACCCTCTCCTCCCTGCGCCTTCTCGCCTCCTCCTGGTGCGGATCATACTCTCTGACCGCATAACTACGGTGATCTCTTTCATCTTTGACATATCTATCCAGTGTTCCGGAGCCGGACTTGCTTTTGGAGGATGATTTGTGGGATTTAGAGTAGGATTTGTGGGAGGAGTGTGCGTGGGAAGAGCCGTTGTGGGCGTGTGTTGAGGAGGTTGTTGRGGGCATTTTGGTGGAGATAGGGTGTGATGGTGRTGTGTTTGATGCGGAGGAGAGGATTGGTATGGTAGATGAAGAGGTGAGTGGGCTGAGAAGGGGTGTGCGTCTGGCTGTCTAATAACAGCGAAGGGTTGAAACCCTAGTAGGAAGGGTAGACGAAGCGCGTTGGTCGAAGGGTGGAGGGCTTTATGGCAGAGGCAACGATTGCAATCGAGGCGCGCTGAGCAGGTCGTCGAGGTACGTCTCTRACTRTATGARTGCGCGACAGGATTGTGCTAAAGCTTCTRAGATGAGAGAGCCGTGWGGCGAAGGAGCGATGCGATAGCACTTCGTAGACGTTCAGGGTGCTGTGTCAAGCTATGACAAGTGTATGGGTAGAGTTCTTGCWGCGGCAAGTCGCTTSAGGAGAGTTTCGCGAAGTGCAGTAATGAGGTACAGATGAGGTGTACGAAGATGGTACTGAGCAGGCAAAGAGGGGGATCCTSTTTGAAAATGAGAGGGGGATAGTATCGTAGCACGGCAGTAGAAGTAGATTGCAGAGCGAGAAATTTGATCGAGCTAAAGAGCAATGAAAGAAGKGGGAATTGAAAAACTTAGAGGMAGTCTTATACTCACGCTCGCATCTGCGCACAGGAAACAAAAAGCAGGGCGATCATGAAGGGCGAACACCAAGAGCCCTTCTTTWGGAGGGCGGTGAGGTTATTCCAAAACCCTCTCGCYGTGGAATGTGACCACGGAAGCCACCCTACTGGCYCGTTGGAGGGCGTTTGCCCTRCTGCTGTGACACAACAAAAAATCACAATTCTYTCCTACAATTGCATGCAATTATAGACGGGGGAACAATTCCGTGTATGGTGTTGCGGCTGCGTCGTTCAAGGAGGAATGAGAGGGCGGTAATAGGGCGGTGCGCTTCCGAGCCAATGGTTTGGAGGGCGGACGGGGTAAAAGTGTCTCACATCCGGATAGAAACATGGGAAGGGCAATTTTAAAAACTCATCATTCGCGAGGACAGACTGCATTCAGGAAATAATGAGTGCTGTGATAGCCCTRTTCATCATCCGAGGCACCTTCCTTGTGTGCGGGGCGCAACTGTTGCCCCATCGGCCCAGCTGTCAGGCTGCTGGGGRCCGAACYCGGTCGCCAATAAGACGGCCCGATAGGCTGTGTATCTGTATTTGCGGGGGATCAGCTCGTGGAGCCGGGTCGATGGGYTCATGAGAGTAGTGTTRCACCGCACCGGGGAGCTGGTCTTGTGCATCCGGGAAACTGTCGTGCATGACGCGCGCGAAAGATTTGGCCTCGACACCAGCCGTTTTTCGAACGTGGAGTACTGTGATCTCCGAGGCGCCGTACGAGCAAGGCACAAATAAATCCAAATACTTTTTCAGCCTGGAGGTCAGCAGATCATTGGGTGATCCGGATGTGGGAAAAAGATGCGGAAGGTGCGCTTGAAGGCGGACTGTGCGCCCAAGRATCTGTTGCCTTGCAGAACACTGCCATCGGTAATCTWTGWAAATGCCTTGAACGCCCAGGGCTTTAAATACATGTCAACGTATGTCGTACAGCCCCGGGTAGAATTGCKTTAGTCAATRCWGGAAGGGAAGCCTTCGCGGTGTTCATGAGGGGCAGGCGAACCCTTAAGCGTTCTCGTTGRCTGCTCGTGGTTGCCTAAGAGATAGTATGAGATACAGGTCAAATRTTCCAGATATTTTGAGAAATCGAGTAACCCGTACCGTATTCGCTAGTYAAAAGCTGTGATATTTGAGAAACGTTRGAAGCTCGATCARATGGTTATCAGATGGCGATCCTTGAGGTGTCCAGCATATCCTTGTACATTGTATCTRRGTACCGCCTTCCGGTKTCTCCCCAAATTTCGAAGACAATAGTCAAGTGATACGAGTTCATTTTTGACATCGAGCGAGATTTTGCTACTAAAGAGCTCAATTATCMAAAGTGATCTGGTCATTCATCTCGACGGTACTTGGGCGTAGCCAAYAGGTAGCCCATTGACACCGATTGGGCACGGCATCGAAAGCGTAGGTAGGTGACACAAGATTTCACTAGTCAGGTCATGAAGACATTTYACTAGCCTGAAACGGTCGCTCCTACCTTCCTGGAGTTCCTTGCGCAGTTTCGGTGTTGTACGTTCTTTTCCCTTCAAGATTTAGGTTCGGGGCCTTCCGTAGTCGCGTGGCGGCGGCTCACGGAATATTCTATCCTGTAGAACCCTAAGCAGATTGATGSGTCATGACTTTGCCTTTGATTTCATCATACTCAAGGCAAATAATATTCGAGAGCTATGCTGTAGCTTCATCSAGGCTCAAAGGCAACCGAATTGATACATGTAGAAATTCGAGGGGTTGGTCATGCAGGCAGCGGCGGCCTTGGTGCACTACAGTAGCACACGCTTCCAACGACCGTGAATTTCCAAGGCTTACCGTAGCGTTACACTTTCAGAGAGAGAGAGAGTAGCATTGTCGCATCAAGACAAATTTCTCATGACGAATGGTAAATTGTAATCAATAGACGTAATTCCATTGCTAGCCATACTGCCTGGCCTTAGAGATTCGTGGTTACGRCGGCGAAGCGAGCCCCTGAATACTCGCTTGCAATGCCCCACCACAAGAAATTGTATGATGAAACTCTTTTTCTGGTCGAAGCCCATGAATTTTATAGAGAATCAGATTGCTCCTTATTGAGGAAAAAAATAATTTTGTCGCATAGTCCATATATATTCTCTTGATACGGCTATAGATATGTCTTTAGCGTAGAGCAAAGGTCATAAATTGGCGCCGGTTAAACCTCGGCTGAATTTAGTATAGATATAAATTAAAATAAGCCACAGATCGTCAAAATAAATCATTCTTTGATGGTCTAACGGTCATGATTTCCGCTTGTCATGCCCTGACAGTGCGCGGGAGATCGGGGTTCGACTCGTAAGTTCGGCTCTGCACCAACCACATGGTCTTATTCTAACAGTTATTCAGCCCGTCAGAGAGCAGCATTCTCTAGAGTTCATGTCCCTAAGCTATAGCTTAGTTACCTCTAATTTTTTGTGGTCTTTTTGCCTCTTCTACTGCATGATGAAATCAATTRAGCATTAAAAACAAATATGGGACCCGTARTCCCATCGCATGATTGGCACATGATAATTTTAATATTGAGTTRCTTTTGCTTTAACTTATCGTTAAATCTGATTACAAAAATGTATTCCCAAGAAGAAATTCCCAAGGCTTYAGCGTAATCGTTGGCTTTTAGAGGTTTTTTACCTGTTGCTTAATTTTAATTTTCTGTTGATATTCTTCGCTTAGCTTCTTGCTCTTAGAGCTTGGTGTTGCAGCCTAGGTGGCGTATAAGCTTAYGTAGTACAGTGGCAAAGCTCTAAAGTTATCCCCCGGTACAAAGATTGACACATCCAAATGAGGTAATTGATACTTTTATAATTGGCTAAACTACCAAATTAATTAATGTTTAAACAAAAACGGCATTAAAATCTTTTTAAAAGCGGCAATTCTTAAAGGCGTTTCAAAAAGCGTGCTAAYCTTTTTACCGGGAGGATGACTTTATAAGCACAGTGGCAATAGGCTGTTGCCTAGGCTCTAAGTTATATATATATAGGCTGCTCCCTCCTGTAGTAATGTAACACTTAGTGCATTACTCTACATCTATTTGATTTCCAATGTTCACGGCCCCCGTGTGCTCTAGATCYAGTTGAGAATAAACTGAAGAAAAGCCGGAAAAGAATGTAACTCTTGTTTTGAGACATTGTTTTAGCTTCGGACAATGCAGAATTATCCTGGTCTTAGACTAAGTCTTTACTGGGCTGTATGCAAAATATTGCTCTGAGCTCTTATTCCATAGCTGCAAAATTCATGCTGGCAGCAGTTTATACATTCACAAAATAAGGAAGCAAGATTCAAGCGACGCTTACAAATGAAGTACAAGAGCTAGAATCTATCTATAAGACTAAATCTAGTACCTAATAGYCTTGAAATTCTGACCGACGTCATTCAACGCTACTGCTATGGTACTTTATGATCCCCAAAACTTCACGCCCAAGATTATTATATTCTCCTTTTTTGTGAGCGTGTATTATCTCAAAAACCCCATGTTCTACACACTGRCTAGGCAAATATCCATTCRTCATGTCAGGAACCAGTACAAGCAATAGCAACGGCACAGTCTTGGTTTCGGGACCGAAYGTGTTGCAAGTCCAGGACTTTTACGTTAAGGCCGGCATTCTCCACCCCATCGCTGTTGGCTCCATCGCGGTKATCGTGCTTTTCRCATACCTTCGAATGGGCAGCAACCGCTCCATTGCGCCCATCACTGTCTTCGACTGGCTGATCAACGTCGCCCTTGGCAGTACCCTCGCAGGTATTGTCAATGGCAATTCTCTCGTGCGCGGACTTCTCGCACTGGGAACCATRCTAGGATTTCAGTACATCACCTCRTTTTTGGCATCTCGATTCAACCGACAGCTTTGTTGGCTGTTTCAAGGCCCACCTTTGGTGATCGTATTCCGTGGAGAGATGCTGACGCAGGAGATGAGAAAACACCGCATCTCGCCCGGCGATGTGAATGCGGCGTTGAGACAGAATGGGGTGCTGAATGTTTGTCAAGTGGAATGTGGAATTATCGAGCCAAATGGGACCATCAGTGTATTTACGTTGAAGGCAMTGAGGGAGGCGAAAGTTGAGCCAGGCACCCTGATAGCCGTTCAAGCATATAAGACGCTGTGTGAGCAGAGGGAAGAACGAGGAGACCAGACTGCAGATACTGGTCAAGAGGAAGCCCAGCCAGGGCATATATGATTCAATTATCGGACACTACTTAAGCTACCTAAGACTCAAAGAGTGCGCAAGAGAGCCCAAAGATCAAGAGCAGCCATGGTGAATTCATACATGGCAATAAACAACTATCAGGGAGTCCGTCACTCTTCTCATACGGCTCAAGTTATTGCGCGTAGTCTCAAGTCTGTTTCCCCTCCAGAACCTTCAACTTCTGCTCAGCTTCTGCTTTTGCCTTCTCAGATGTGTTTGGGTTATTAATTGTACTACGCGGATGGCCACGTCAGTATATTGCATTGTAGCATTCGTCCTGACATATGAGATTAATAAACTTACGCTTTCAACCCACCAGCCACGTTTCCAACGTGATCTTTGTCATCATCCATACCACCGACAGCCTTGTCACCTAAAACCGCTTCCTCCT
>QYSG01011292.1:0-26416 GCA_003988875.1 Lachnum nothofagi
CCTTGATATTTGCCCGCGAGAAGCTGCTGCTAAACAACTGTCTCGAGCGCTCCCACTCTGGCCCGTCCGTTGTCAAGAAGCCCTTACCGCAGTACGCATTCAGAGCCGGCAGTCGGTAGGATACACCCCAATTACGTGCATTCGAGGCGAAGACGCTTTGAAGGTTGTCCGGCTCGCAAGAACAGATTGTAGGAGCCCCAAGCGTTTTTGTCTGAAAGGTACGACCGTTCTCTTTATAGCGCTGGAAGAATACTGGCAGGAAAGTGTGCTCGGAGAACATCTTCCCTGCCTGGAGGAAAAGATCAAACCCGAAGATCGGGTCTTTGTGAGGGTACTGCTTTGGTGAAGCGCATCCGTTCTTACGCGCAAGGCTATTGTACTGCTGGATGCGAAGCAGGCGGTAGGCGATAACGCTCAATATCACGCCGCAAATAATAGCTACCCAGCTCGCCATTGTCGGCAATAATCGAACGAAAGAGGTAGGGTTTGCTAGTAAGAGCAGATTCAGTCAAAGAGGATGTTTTGTAGAGAACTTGAGGGTGATGTGGCGAACGTGTCGCCATGGTGTAACATAGCAGCATCTAGGCTGCAAATATGAATCGAGATCGGTGTTACACGCAGACAACGGGCACTAAGCACTAAATAAGTAATATCTAAACCTGGTGCTGTTTCCATGCATGTACAAGGTCCTCTTGGCGCACTAGCGAGATAGCACTCTGTCTGCCGAGACTGGAGTGCATTGCTGACGCGCAGTATTGTTTCAGCCGAAGTGGGTCTTGAAGATAGCAGCGATCTTCGTACCTGCTGGCCTAAGCCCTGCGCCCCACTTTTTCAGCCTTTTCCGACCCGCTTTTACTATCCCCCTAATATGAATATTAGCGCGGCAAGGCTAGCACGGCCAAAAGCGTAACACCTACTATCCCCCCCTAAACGAATATTAAAACATAGGCGTTGAAAAAGCTAGTGTAACTATAAATATTAGTTTATTAGTTTTTAAAATTATATTAATATATTTACAAATATATTTTAATTTTTAGAATAATTTGGAAAAGGTTATTTATAGGTTTATAAAGATACTATTTGTACAAATATTAAGCCTTTGTCAGGCGCAAACACGTGCCTGACGCGGCGTGGCGCCGGCTAGCCTCCGATCCCCCTATTTGAAGGATTTTGTACTATTAGATTCTTGATTCTTTAGAGATTAATTGTAGTACTAAGAGTTGTGATTCCCTGCTTATCAATTCCTTACAGCCTTTGCCGAAGAACGACGCGTCCTCCTCTCCCCGCAACGAGCCTCCATCCGTACACGGCTCCACTCTTTTAGGTTCATTAAAGGGGGAGAGTATATGACTTAATATTTGTTCACGATCGCACCCGGCGTGCATCATGCAAGACTACAAGTCATTGGAGTATGGAGGTGTATACTTTAAGTTTTGTCACCGCTTTGTTGGTATCGCTAATTGTTAGTTATCAAATCCTCCAATTAGTGCACGAGCTGAGCGACCCCTGTAAACAGAGCTTCTGGCCTGTGCCTCCGTAGCTCCACCTGGTCGCAGAGAGAAGCGGGGAAATGCACTGATGACAGCCGGGTAAGTGGATCGATCGAACTCCCACTACGCTAGTACCCATCGAATTTCACAGCTTCCGATGGCAGTCTGACTCGTCTCTGACAGTTGATGTGATTACTTTGTAGCGTCGTGCTGAGAAGCGGTGTAGAGTCCTGGACGTTTTTGCATCAACCCGCATTCTTCGCTTTACTCCGAGCAAGGCCCTACCCGTGCTCGTATGTGTTCTTGATTGCGACCATACCCACCTGTCGGCAGATCTCCGCCGTTGAGGGTCCAAAACAGCAAGTATGCTTATATGAAGACAACCACAAGGAAGCTCATATGTTTGGATCGATGGACCTGCCATGATGCCTCAAGTTCGTGCGGCACGACCGTGGGCTAAATATATACTTGTAACCTTTCTGGCCTGTTTTTGCTTCGTCGCCGGCTGCGCGATCGGTATAAACTCACCATTCCTCTTCCAAAGCACTTTCCTCGATGATACTCGCCACCCGTCCAGTGCGACAGCAGCATCACAAACTTGCCAAGCCTTACGGATACGTCGAGAATGGCGAACGCTATCTCAACCAGAACGAGAGGCCTATTTCAACGCCGTCCATTGTCTACGCAAGCAGCCTGCCGTTTTAGCTAACAGCTCGATATTCGACGATTTTCCGTACGTCCACAAGGCCTTCGGAAGCTACTCGCACAAATCAGCTTTGTTTCTGCCTTGGCATCGATGGTTTATCTATTTGTTTGAAGAAGCACTTATTACTCATTGCGGATACCCTGGGGCGTTGCCTTACTGGGATTGGGTTTTAGATTGGGAGGACATAACAAAATCTCCGGTTTTCGACCCGGTCTCTGGCTTTGGAGGAGATGGCAATGCCACCGGAGAGGTCACGGTCGGCAAAGGGCGCTGCGTAATCGATGGGCCCTTCGCAGGGCTGGAGGCTCTAAGGTTCGACGCAGACTGGGCACCACACTGCCTGTCGAGAGGATTTCTCCAGGGAAATGTTCTGAGGAAGATGTGTGGCGAAGATATACGTCCGGAGGTAGTGGGAAAGATTCTTGAAAATGAGTCTTTCGAGGGCTTCATGTCCGCTTTGGAGGAAGGCCCGCATATTGGTATAAGCACGGGTATTCGAGGAGATTGGGTCAAGTTCACTGTGCCCTATGGTATGTTGTTGTGAAGAGCTATCTGGCCGCCCACTGATGCGATTGATAGACCCTCTATGGTATCTTCACCATGCGCAACTTGATAGGCTGTGGTGGACATGGCAGCACAATGCTCGTGGAAGGGTACTAGAGTACAACGGCAAGTCAAACAATAACACAGATGATCGAGCCACGCTTTCAGACACGATGGATTATGGAGACTTCGTCCCAAACATGTATGTACGGCAGGTGATGGGTACGGAGTCTGAGACATTATGTTATCGCTACAAATAGACGTATATATTAATAAAGTTTTAAAGATGTCCAATCCTGTGCAAGGCCTTTAAACATTAGTTGTCTCTAGAAGTAGAATGCGGAATCTGCTCGTGTGTATTCACAAAAATGAAGCTCTTGTCTTCAAGTACCCGCCACTTCTCCGCCCACTTCTTCAGCTGCTCGTAGTCTCTACACTGCCGCTGGAACCCCATTCCCGGGAACCCGTTATCCGGCACCTCAAACGGCTCCAGGCTCGAGTCCGCGCTACAAACGATGGCATTGCGCAGGTACTCGAAGCAATGCCTGACGTGCGTGAACCTATCGATGCCATTGTCGAATGACTCAAGGTCTGTATCATTTGGTCTCGAGGAGTACATTATCCGTCGGAGAGTATAGAGGCAATGTAGCTGATGCATGGCCGATATTGTGGATATGTTCTCCGTGGCTGGGATATTTGGGTTTCGTACGTAGCCTAAGCCGAGCGGAAGGAGAGAGTCCCACGCTGGTTCGGCTATACCTTGAGAGGGAGGCGGCTTCATGAAGCGTTCTTGTTGTTGGAAGCTCTTCATGATGTTTCGTATGTGTACTGTGTTAAGATAGATATCAGCATCAAATCTTCTGCTGGTACTGGCAGCCTCACCTCGAGGAACAGCTCCTTCGAACAGAGCAGCACCATGTCGCCATTTGCTAGCTTCCCATCCCGTGAAGCAACCACTAACGAACAAGGCGATACAAAGGGCAATTATCTTAATGGCGTGGACTCGTGGACTCCAAGCATGTCGATGGGTGAACAATTCCTCTTCAAAGCCTTTATCATCTAGCAGTGACTCTCTTGATTCATGCTTGTTGGCCATCTCAAGTTAACGGAAGCGCTTGTCCACAATATTTCGTTACAAGGGAAGCCAAAGACTTAGGCCGGCGCCAGAAATGGCTCTTAGAGGTTGCGTAATGGCTTGCATAGTCCTTGGAAGCCCATGCAGTCTGGTCGAAATATTTCTGCATCATAGTGATCAGTAGTATGGTACCACTTGACACATGCGGCTGCCAAGTCAACGTAGATGCGTGTGCTTCACAATCCTTCCTAGAACACCGAAAGGTAGGAGATAGAGCGTTAGCAACTTCCTCATAGGGCACAGACCTTAGTTGCCCAAACAAGCAAAGTTTTGTTTATCCGCTAAATTCCCCCAAATCCTGAGCTAACAATACAGTACTTAACCGCTGTACCTCCGTATATAAAGCCATGACAGCTGCTTGCAGATCGGAAAATACACCACACCTTACTAGATACCATGACTTCTCGAATCGAAGAACTTGCTCAGGCGATTCCCACAAGCACCGGTCGGGTTGGCGACTATCTACGTTCACAGAGCCTACCATTCCCCTCCTTCGACGCCGATGGCCCTGTGGAAGCTACTTTGAAAGATACCCAGGTCGAGCAAGCAAGACAGGATGCTATGGCAAACTGTCTGGAGCTTTTCTCCCTCCTCCAAGGCCCACGAATGTGCCTTCGGCCCTGCGTAAGTGATGGCATCTGACACACATATCCCATATCCCAGTTTGCCCCTAGTAGCCGCTACAAGCCATCCACTAACGCTAGCGCACTAATATGCAGTACAACGCCGCGCCTATGCACGCCATTTACAAGTTTGAGATCGCGCAGAAAGTGCCCCTGGTCGGTGATATCTCCTTCACGGACTTGGCCTCGCAATGTGGGCTATACGAACCCGATTTGCGGCGCATTGTCCGTTTCGCCATTGTCTATCATCGCGCATTCCTCGAGCCCCGCAAAGGCCATGTCGCTCACTCGGCTGCGTCTCGTCAGTTGGTGGAGGATCCCGACGTGCGCGATGGGATTGGGCTTATGTTCGATGACTTCTACCAGTCGTTTGCACGAGTGAGGCTGCCAAGCATGTATCTCTTGTGGCCGACACATCCGCTGACCGAGTCGCTCCCTACTGCAGACCGTTGATGCCATGCAAAAATTCCAGGGCCAAGAGCCTAATCAGACGGTAAGTGGTGGCGATCCGGTTATCTACCTCTGCTTGACACTCGTTGCAATACAACGGCATTCGATATTGGCTTTAACGTGCACCGAATCTCGATCTTCTACGCTTGGCGTTAATATTTGCATATCCAGGGATGGGCCCTAGCCCATGACAGCACGCACCAGTCGACCTTTTCGTACCTGGCGGACAACCCCTCTCGCGCCGGCCGGTTTAGCGGCGCGATGAAGTTCTTCTCCAGCACGGTCCCAGGCAACGCCCCATCACACCTGCTCGAAGCGTTTCCCTGGGGTGACCTCGGAGCTGCAAGGGTCGTCGACGTTGGTGGCGCAGATGGATACGTGAGTATATTGCTAGCCCAATCGTTCCCTGAATTGCAGGTCACGGTCGAGGACCTGCCCCATATATCTCAAGAGGGCAAGGTACCGCCCGCACTAAAAGAAAAGATGGAATTCAAGGCCCAGGACTTCTTCCAGGAGCAGAAGGTCAAGGGAGCGGACGTTTATCTCTTGAGGTGGGTTCTGCACGATTGGCCGGACAGGCACGCAATTGATATATTGAGAGCCTTGGTTCCGGCACTGAAAAAGGGCGCGAGGGTGGTGATCAATGATAACATTGGGCCGGGACAGGCGGGGCTGATGCCGCTGATCCCAGAGCAGTTCGTGAGGTAAGCCCATCTCTTCTCGCTCTTTCTTGTTTGGTGGTTGGTTATAGCAACGTGTAACATGACGCCTGACTTCATACCAGAGAGTTGGATATGATAATGCTAGCTGCTTTCAACGCGTACGAACGTGAGCTGGAGGACTGGGAGAGGCTTGTGAAGGATGCCGATCCCCGTTTCGGACCTATCAAGTATACCCAACAGTCAGGTGCATTGTTGGGTGTTCTAGAGATTGAGTGGCTCGGAGACTAAATAATGCGAGTGAGAAACGCATATGCGCGGCAGGTAAGCTGCAGCATTGATATTAATATAGGTGTGATCACTGCTGCAGGGTGGGGTCTTTCTGATTCCTGCATAAGCAACGCATTGTTGGGTGTAGGCCTGAGGCGAAGCTGCAACATTGGTAATAGATTCAAGAATTCAACAGTTCAAGTAAGCTGGAAAAAGAAGGGGTTGTCCCGCAGTCTCCGTCCTAAAGCGTACGTCCCTACTCCGTATACTCATTCAGTATGCACGTCCAACAGCCTCAAGGTCAACATCTTCCGCGCTGTTACGCTTATACGCTCTGCCAACAGCCTCAAGATCGACGTCCTCCGCAGAACCACGCTTGTACGCTCTACCAACACTCTCCAAATCCACCGCGTCTGCGGAGCCCCTCTTGTAGGCTCGTCCGACACTATCCAAGTCTACGGCATCTGCTTCGCTACGGACATAAGCACGGCCGACGCTTTGAAAGTCGACAGCATCAGCTTTTGTGGAAACTTTGCTAAAAGGTCAGCTCAAGGACGGTGAAGAAGGGGAGAAAGACGTGCCTGGAGCTGCAACAATGAAGACGGCGCTAGTTGCGAGGATTGCGAGGATTGAGAGCTTCATATCTGCGACTGCGGAATTATCGTAATTGGTTATGTTGTAGGTGAGGTTGGGGAACGAGCTTTGGCAGCCGAGCTTTTATATCAAAACCGTCGTCGATCGTCGATATACTATATATCCGGTTCTTAGCTTGAAGCGCTAAGCTATCTTGACCACACATAGAGGGTACTGCGTTGAGCATGCAATCAAGATCAGGAAGTCGTGGGCGATTAATGCAGCATTGCATTTATCGATTTTTGCGGGATTAATTCTTGAATTTACTCCGTGCGGCGCAAAGTCTCTTGATTTCCTTCTCGGGTTTAAATAATATGCCCAGTCCTATTTGGCCAATTAAATAATTAAAAAGACCCTAAAAGGGAATACGTTAAAACATACATCTAAACTCTTAAAGGGTTTAGGTTGCCAAAACTTTTGCGCTATATAAAATATCAATTAATATAAATTAATAATAAAAATAAAGTTTACTTTTTTGGAGCCTTTGTTAGGGGACAAGACGGAAGGAGCTTCCCACCAACGGAGAGCAGTTAAATAGCGTTCTTAGTCTTAGTTTCCAATGCATGCCTTTTCTACTCTAATCTTTTGCAACATTGACAGCCTTTCCCAAAAATAGGCAAAAGCGAAATATTACGCTTAAGGAAAATATTATACAGAAAATTTATATAAAAAACCCTGCCATTTGAAAGTATTGCAATAAAATATGCATTTTATGGGATTAATTCATTTATTTCAGATCAATTCCTGCATTTATTAATTAATACGTAAATGGGTACAGTAGATCGGCATTGATGTCTCAGGCCAGACAGAGGAGCGGTCTGCAGCGAGCTGAGGTGGAGCATCGTAGCTAAAGGGTAAAGTTGCCAGCGTTGTAGTTTGACGCATAAGAATACAGAGGTACTAATACTCATTAGAGGTTATGATCAACATCAGCCGTTTACTACTGTGCCACCTATATACTTTGCCACCTACCCTATGAAAGTCAGATGGAACGAGTTCCATCGAATTTGAGGTTTCAGGGTATTAACCAAGGAGTAAGATTACGCGGCAGGGTATAAAAGCAGAAGCGAGCCTTTTGGGGCTCCATTTGAAGCTATTCCCACTATGCTAAGCAAGGGAAGCCTTGCCAGTAGGCTTTAATTAGAAAAAGCTTTTTCCAGGGCTTTGTTTCAAAGCTAGAATACTTGGAGAAATCTTTTCCCTTTGCTTTTTTTTCTTTTTTATACTTTTTCCTTGGATTACTGGATTTCTTTGGACTACTAGATCTCTCTGGACTACTGGATTTCTCTGGACTACTGGACCCTAGACTACTGGACCTTGGACGACTAGCACTAATAGGAAAGAAGGAAATGGCAGGAGGGGATGGCAGAAGGAAAAGGATGGCAGAAGGGAGGAGATGGCAGAAGGGAGGCACTGGTAGGAGAAAGGCACTGGCAAAAGGGAGGCACTGGCAGAAGAGAAGCACTGGCAAAAGAACTAGGTAGCTAGGTAGCTAGAAGCTAATATAAAGCCTTATTATACTACCCCCCTGGCTTTTACCCCCCGTATCCTTGGTCTCATTTTTCTGCCACTTTATATCGTCCAATCGATTATATCCACAATTGTACGAGAAATCGATGGAACGTGGTTCCATCTGACTTTCATAGGGCTATATGCACTGGCTTTGTGCCGAACACAAGTCTGCACTAGTGTCAGGTCAGCATGGTAGGAGTGGCATCGAGGTCGCTGCATATACCACTCCTGCTCGGGCGTACCGTAGCTACGTGCAAGATTATGCGGCATCCTGACTAGTCTAGGACGTTCATTGAGACTGCTGAATTGTGAGACGTCGGCCAGTGCCTCCTTACTGAGTACGATCATACTTGCATCAAGCTAGTCTCTGATAAATATTCTCGTGTACGGGTCAGTCTCATTCTGACACTGAACGAGACTATACGAAGACCAAATCGCCTGCTTCATACACTGTAGCAGCCCTATTCCTTCTTTGTCCCTGAGTACCGCTCAAACCATTTCACTTGGCCATGGGTAAGGAAGGATATGTTCCTCTGAACGAGGACGATGTAGGACGAACTTCAAGCGAGCTCGAAGAGAGCAGACATTACCTCAAAACCAAAAATTTCCCGGCATCGAAATGGATGCTGGCCGCGATTTTGATACTGGTCCTCACAAACGGTATCCAAATGGGCCTCCTATACACTACTCGAGCCTCACCCAAAGCCGCTCATTCGCCCTTGGAATACGGTACACCTCTGCTACCCATCTGATCTTAAACTCACAGATCTAACCAACGTACGTAGCAATCCCCCATGACGTCCCAACTGAGTACCGCCACTTCTGGTGGAACACCGAGTACTCCGGCACAAATTACACGCTACAAGACTCGCTGTGGAATTCAATATTACCGTCGCACGGCTTCGTGGCCATGGACCGTGAATGGGCCAAGAGTCAGAACTGGCCCGAGAGCATGTATCTGCCGGACGACAAGTCCAAGGGGGTGTACTTGCTCGAGGGATACCACCAGCTGCATTGCCTGAAGATCCTCCGCACAACTATGGGCGAGAGCCTGACGGGCTCAGAGTTCACTTATGCACCAGGAGAGCACGTTGAACATTGCTTTGATTACATGTTGCAGGTAAGTAAAGCCGTCCTAGTATAGACACCTATTAGAAGAAAGAAGCGAAGAAGATTGATGAAGAATGCTGAAACAAGCTGACTATATGATGTGCAGACGACGATGTGTAATGCTGATGCGACTCCTCTATACACTTTCGGTGACAACACGGCAGGCCATGGCCAGCTGCACAAATGCAAAAGCTGGGACGCACTGAGGGAGTTTGCTACAGAGAACAAGGCGTGCTACCGGGATACTGTCGAAGATGTACTGCTCAAAGAGCACTTTGGGTATTGTGATGATGGACATGACGGGCTTATCGATGGTAATCCAGTTGGTAGAAAAGTAGATTGATGGATCAGACAAAAGTATCTAATATATACCCCACGAGGGTAATATCGGTCTGCGATCTTTATAAAAGAACTTTCTTACAAGAGCACGTTCAAGTAACGATTTTCTGAATGGCGAAACAAGCGCCTATTGGTTTCCCGACAATTCTCAATATTTATTTGAGAAAAGGGCATTATTAAACCAAACATTATGTTTGATAGAATAATTGATTTCAAAGATAAGGCGAATAAATGATGTTTCACGGAGTACTTACTTGATTGTTGAATCGATTTGATGCATTGAAGTCTGTTGGCTTAGTCTGCCCGCGCATCATTCGGCTGTTGGAGCTTGGAGTTATCTACGTTTTATTCGCTGATGGCGTTGCCCACATAGTACTTTACTCAAGGTGGAAAGTAGCTAGAAAGGTCAGGTTGGAATCTTTAAGGTTGTGCAACACCATAACAACGATTCCCAAGGATGTCATTCGCGTTTTATCGAAGAAATAGTATTGAGAACAACTTTTACTTCCGCAAAATTTCGGACCATATCCAGATTACACCGACGAAAGTATCCTGTATCATGAGGAAATATCTGCCTCCACAACAAAATGCTCGCTCCCCATATGCCTCCACAATAAAAGACCTCTCCATATCCCGCACAGCAACGAATTGCCTCTCCACATGCTTCCACAATAAAGAGCTTTCTCCACTCTAGCCTCCACAACAAAAGGCCTTCAATAACATCCAGCAGACACACCTATTCAAAGAGAAAGAAGATAGAAAACACCTCCACCGAAATTAATCAAGACGTAACAAGAAACAGAAGACTTCAGGAAGAACCGGTCTGCATCCACAAAAATATGACACCTAGGCCCCCCAAGAAGCCGAGAGGGTCTATCCAATGACGGTTCCTCCTAAAACCGTTGCCAATTAGATTCGACGCCCGAGTCATCTTCCTCCCATGCGCTCGTAAGCCCAGACCAAGGCGACTCGAAACATTTTGAAGATCCAAGATCTTGGGTATACATGGAAGCCACCAGTCAAAGTCTGCCGCCTCGGCTGGGGCGGAATGTGATGACTTGCCTGAGTCAAAGTCTCGGGAAGTCTGATGTGAGATGAAGGAAACGGGAACCAGGTGTGTGTTGTCGTAGATCGGCAAGACGTATAGCGCGACCGGATACATAGAGTTGCAGGTCGGGAAGACATATGAGGGGACTGAAGAGTTAGAGTTGATGTGACTCAGAGTGCTGGGCCAGGCCACGGGATAATGGGGGATATCTGCAGATCCTGAAGTGAACAAGCTTGC
This sequence comes from Lachnum nothofagi, assembly GCA_003988875.1. Lineage (NCBI taxonomy): Eukaryota > Fungi > Ascomycota > Leotiomycetes > Helotiales > Lachnaceae > Lachnum > Lachnum nothofagi. The sequence goes on from QYSG01011292.1 coordinate 10,756, forward strand.
ATCAAAGCAAGAAAGCACAAGAATAAAGCATAAGAGAATCATCAAGATCTCAGAGCTGCTAGGATTCTTGCATTTCAAAAATGCAACCATTGACGTGAGTGATGATAGCGTTGAAGAATACGCAGTTGTTCCCGCGAGGATGAAATTAGCGAGTAAATTCGAAAAGTATTCCGAAGGTATTTGATCGTAAGACTGTAGGCTGGAAATGACTTCAGGTCCCAATTCCCAGTAATAAAGAGACATATCCGAAGGAACCTTCAACGCAGTGCGGTGATTGTTCTCGGCTGTTGAGAGCTGTGTCCTGAGTTCGTCACGCTCATGAACTACTGTATCCAACTGGGCTTGAATATTCCGTCGAGAATCGGCCTCTGCTTGGTGTGCGCGGGTCTCCTGGATTAACTTGTCTTCAGCTGTTTCCCGGGCGGCTCGTTCGCTTTCGAGATCCCTAGCCTTCAATTCCAGCTCAGTCTGAACTTGCTCCTTCGCCTCTTGGGTATCGTAGTGTGCAGCTGCTTCTGCACTCAAGTCGACCTGAATCTTCTGCTTGGCAATTTTTGTATCCTGGTGGGTAGTTCTCTCCGCACTCAAATCGACTTGGACTTGCTCCATCGCCTTTTGGGTTTTCTGATGCTTTGTTGTCACCGCATTGAAGTCAGTTTCAGCTTGCTCCTTCGCCTTCCTTGTCTGATGGTGGGCGGCTCTCTCCGCACTCAAGTCAGTTTTGAATTGCTCCATCGTTTCTCTGGTCGTATGATGGGAAGCTCTCTCCACATTCAAGTCGGTTTCGGCTCGCACGCGGAGTTTTTTCTCCTGCAGATATAACTCGTCCTTTTCGGCAATTTGGGTTTCCAGGACCTCCTTTGTACCTCGGGTCGCGTTGTGGGAGTCGGTTTCTTTGGCCAATGCTTCCTGCAGTCCCTCTACTTTTTGTTGAGCTGCGTCTTTTTCCTCCTTCAGTTTCCCAATCTCTTCTTCCTTTGCAGCCACTACTCCCTCAAACCACCCTTTTACCTCTATTAGCTGCCGCTGGCAGTCCTCAGTTGCTGTGCGATAGGCTTTAAATTCTTCTCTGCCTTCATTGGCCTCTTTGCGCATATCTGCGACATCGGATTTGAGAGCTCGCAGGGTTTCAGAATCATGAACTCGATCTGCAGAATAAGCCCGACGCTTTGAGTGTGGAGCTGGTTGGCCTGCCCATCTTAATTCTCGCTCATCTAATTGCTCACTCAGACCATATGTGTCTGGGCGCGTTCGACTATGGCTCGATGCTTGGTCACCGTTGCTCGAGGTATCGCCGCCGCCAGTGGCGGGATAATCCTCATTCCCCTCAATATTTGTGGATTGGGACCTCGTCATATTGCCAGAAGTGGTTGAATGTGTACTCGAGGTGTCTAATTCAGACGGCTGATTGTCTTCGTTGCCTCCACCGTCCCTTGAAGATTCCGTTGCCGCTCTCTCCTCAGCCTGCGCCTTGATTAGGGCACGTTCCTCCTCCCGCCTCCGTCGAGACTCATTATTGGCGACCAACACCCCATTTTCCATATGGTAAGTATGCCCATTCCACTTTTTCTTCTTCTTCTTCTTCTCCTTGACCGTGTCATCTTGCGGAATTCGGTCTTGATCTGCTGGCGAAGGCACGTTTTGGTTGTGAGGGTTTTGCATACCGAAATTGGCGTTCGATGATGGGCGAGAATATGGACCTGGCTGCATATTTCTTTGACTATTTCCGAAAGTGTTCTGGTGATGTTGATGCTGATGAGGTGGCGCGATTCGGGGGTTTCTTTGGCCCCCCATATGCGATATTCCTCCTGACATGGTAGTATCTCGATACTCTAAGCGAGAAGCCGAAATATCGGTCTGATTGAAGGTATAATTGGCTGCTCCAGTAGGTATGCCGTTGTGAAGGAAGCCTCTTGGACTTGGATGGAACGAAGGTGGTGCAGGTTGATGGAATCCACCCCGAGCTTGAGAGCCAACGTGGTAATTATATGAGTTGTTTGTGGCAAACGGTGGCATATCGATAGTGCGTGCTTGGTTCGACGGGCCTCGAGGTACAGATACTTGCACAGAGTTGTTAGTCCGGTGGTGGGCAGGTTGAGTTGAAATAGGCGGCCCTCTGGAATACATCGCGTCAGTGGAAAGCGATTCCGATGCTCTTATTGACGGCGTACAAGAAGATTTGGAATAAAGCACAATGCAGCTAATGGTGCTGGGGCTACCATCCGCCTCCTTGATGTGCAGAGGGTGGGTGCTAAGCTTCCCTTTGACGTGCAACAAAGTCGTCCCCCAGCCACACCGACTATTTGTGAATTGGACCGGTGAATAATATCCGGCATGGACACTCTGCCATGAGAATCGCCCCCCAGTTTTGGATCAATGGCCTTGCGCCTCCATCAACTGCCTAAGCGGACCTCGCATCTTTCAACGAGCCAAAGTAGTTCCTGGGTAGCTAGGTTTAACAGAAAAATAGCCATTCACTTGCCCACACAATCATTCATTTGGCGCCAATTGGGGGACAAGATCTATGTGGAGAAGGGGAGCATATTGGTATAGATCTTAATGAGTCTGCGATAGTGCAAGATAGTATATTCATCTAGAATTTTATCCGAGAGAAGTATTGGAAAGGAAGCTCCATTCCTATCGTCCACTAATATCCCTGGGCTTCTGAGCTGATAGTGAAATCTACCAAAGATCTTTCCATGGGTTTGCTAAGAACCACAACCGAAGCATTGTTATTACAGGTCCTCCGGTTCAATTAGCATCCTCTTGATGAGCTGAACGCCAAATACTCGCCTCCAATCCCCAAGCCAAAGCGCAAATAAATCTAAGAAAGCAAAAATATGTCAAGGTGTTAATCCAATTATTATTTGCTAGCAACTTGACGAAATTGTAGTCTTGGAGGCGTCTCATCATCAGATCGGAAATGCAGTCAAGCAGGTTGAACTTCTCGATGAGGGTACGCGGCAAGATCTTTATCTGGATGTAATGAGCTTTAGAGCATGATTGTTAAATTTTAATGACATACCGGTAGATGAAGCTTCATGAAATCTTCATACTGCGCCAAAGCAAGGGCTTTCAGACCAGCTACCATCAACATCAAACTGATGACTCGTCCAAGTTGTCCAGAGGGTCTCTCTTCAATGAAATATCGATACTTTTGGACCTTGTTTGCAAGCTCCGTGCTCTCAGCAACAAGTTGCTTCTCACGAGTGGCAAGATTCTGCAATTTGGTCCTCAGCTCCGCATTATCAGCTACAAGCTGCGCCTTCTCATCCTCAGCCTTCGATTTCTCGTCCGCTAGCTGGGTATTTGCACCAACTAAGTGCCTATTGATGCTCTTCAACTCAACTTTATCCTCGAGGAGCTGCTTGTTATTTGCGCCGAGCTCCGTGTTACCAGCTTCGACTTTCTTGTTGGTGGTGATGTATTCGTGACTCTTCGGTGTAGAGGTCGCGTTCAGATTTCGCAGTAGGGTGTTCTGATCTCGTTCGAACTTCAAGTTTCGTTGCACGAGATTGATCTTAGTCTCCAGCGCTGTGATAGTCTTGTCCTTCTCTTGTAGGATCTTGAAGAACTCTTTGGCCTCCAGTGTTGCCAGTTGCATTTGTCTCAGCTCCTTCTCCTTCTCCGCACGTACTCCCTCGACCCTTAGATTCTCGTCAAGAAGGCAATCCACCCTCTGCGAAAGCGCTTTGGTGTCCTTCAAAAACCTGTCTCTCTCCTTCTCTAGTCCTTTCACGGTCTTCTCATCCTGCTTCAAGGCTCTTTCTTTGTCCTCCAAAAGCCTCTCGTTCTCTTGCTCGAGTTCTTTCATCCGCTTCTCCCTGTACTTCGCTGTATTATCATGTAATGCAATATGAGCCTCCAGCCCCTTATTCCTCGAGATTTCTCGATTCTTGGCCTGCAGTTCTTGTTTGAACCTCGTCTCAAAGAATGAGACAAGTCGATCTTGATAAGCGACGCGATCTTCAGCTGAATAAGACGGTAGGATGGCGTAGGGGGCAGGAGGGCTCGTAGAGAAAGCTCTCAAGACCTGGGTCTGTAGTTGAGGAGGAATGTTCACGCCTAGACGCGATAGCTCTGTAGGATCTTGACCCGCGGGGGGAGGAACGACAGGATTGTTGGTGGATGGTGAGTTGGCTGCTACCTGAGCCGGACGTCTTGTCGGTTGAGCTTGCATGGTGCGGGTCAGTCCCATCAGAGCCACAGCGGCGGGATCTTCAGAGTCTTGAAGGTTTGTTGGCGGCATTTTCGATTCTTCTCAAATGGTATGGACGTGTCTGGTTAATTGATAATGTGGCCGTTTGTGATGAGGAACCTTGTCGAAGCAAAACGTGATGTGAATACCAGCCACACGGATTTAGATGATATTCTATTCAATGGCATAATTAGGGAATCGTTCAAATTTCCGGGAATATTTCTGTTGGGTATTGCTACGAGGTGCAGAAGTGATCTGAATCTTAGAGGGAGTTCCTAGGCTTGAAGATTAACCGACTCAAGATTTTCTCGTTGGACAAAAGTCAAAGCATTGTCATCTTAAAATGTGCTAGAAGCTCGTGGGAACATATAGCGTGCAAGGGATTGTGTGGACTGCCGGGATGAGACGCATCGAGGCTTCGCAAAGTCCGATGGCGATATCGTTGGCACGCTGAAGACACATAGCTACTCGCCATTTTGAAGACGATCATACGCAGTCTTGCCTTCCGCCGAAAGCGTACAATATGATACTTGTAAGACTTAGACCCCTGATGGATGTGTTTTTGGATGCTCTGATCCCTCATGTTTGTGTCTCCGTTAGATTTTGTGAATAATGGGGAATTGACGTCTGATTCAATATTATCCCTCAACTGCAGATGACATATCTTTGACCCAGCGTCGACTTTTGGAAATTATTCCGCAGAAGTCACCGTGTGCAAGTTGATCCGCCCCCTCATCCCCTCATATTCTCAAAATTCATCATCGTTGAGTCGCTCACATGAACGTTCCACAAGGGAGCCTACCCACGAAATCCTCTCAACTTCAGCAAATAGTACAACTATCATGGAAGGGAACATTACCAAAGCATTAGGCTCAAACCAGAATGATTCTCTGAAATCTGCGCCTACCGGACCTTCGAGAAACAATGAAGCGGCCCGATATCGTCCCGCCGAGACCGGACTCATGAGGTACGTAGCATTCGTCGCTATTGGCTAGTTTTACAGAAGCATTGACATAGCTTAGGAGACGATGCATCAGGTGCGGAAACTCGAGAGTCTTCAAAAAGCGCAAGCTACCCGCCAAGTTCCGCAGAGCCCAGAATCTGCACGAAAAGGCAGAAAGTAACGAACGTAAAAAAGCCGAGAGTCTCCCTGAAATATACTGGCAAGCACTCGCAGATGCGAATTCGCAAGTTCACCGTCAAGGAGTTGAGTTGGAGGAACTACGCCAGTCAATAATTACGAAAGACACGAGTTTGATACAGAGAGATGCGGAAGTGGCCGACTCGGCTTCTCGAATTCGATACGCAAATTGGCAATTGGAGCAGCAGCGACTTACCCATGAGAGATATGGGAGACAATTTCTGGAGAAAGATAGCTTGCTGGCGAGGACTCAAGCACAGAATGAAGGGGCGGAACAGAGAATCTTGGATCTGAGCCAGCTGTACATCGAAAAAGACTTTGAGTTGCAGGAGGCAGAGACAATCCTTTCAGCTTTGTCCCTTCGATTCCAGAACAACACTTCTAAGTTGGAGAGGAAAAACAGGGTTCTTTTGGAGAGGAAAAAGCAAGTGGCTGGCCAAGAAGAGCAACTTGCCGAGAAAGACTCGTAGATATTGGAGAAAGACGAGCTACTCGCAGGGAAGGATGGAAAATTGCAGCTTATGGAAAGGAAGATGTCCGAGTTTCGTGAGCTGCTGGCAGACAGAGACAAACGTCTTGCAGACCAGGAGAAGCGATTGGAAGAGCAAAGGGAGTTGCTAGGTTTGCAGTCGGCCGAAATTTCTGCCCAAAGATCACAACTGTCCGATCAAAATATTCTGTTGGGATTGAGGAAAGGTCAGATTCTGGTGCTCGTGGACGGACAAACCGCTCTCCGTAACGAAGTTGCAGATGTAAGGGCCCAGATAGTCGACAAGAACAACGCGCTCCATCAACAAGCAAAGCTGTATGATTCGAAGATGGAGCAGCGGGACGACGATGTGCGCTTCTACAAAAGTTGGAACGCCGGGAAAGATTCGCGGATAGTCGAACAGGATAAACTGCTTGTTGAACAAAGAAAGCAATTGGCCAAGAAAGATGTCTCATACGCAAATCTCCAGTCATATTTCCAGCAGCAAGGAACTCAACACCCACTGCCAGGTCAAGTTCATCGCAAAGCGCGGAGTTGCTAGAGGCAACGGGGTATTTTTCAAAACAGGGAGCCAAGTGCAAGGGAGAAGGACGCCAAAATACGACGACTGCGGATTGACAGACTAGAGGAACGAGCTTGATAAGCCAACAATGACCACAGGGAGGATCTTTTAGAGCGAGCTGAGCTCAAATTGTTAGTGGAAGCAGCAGGAAGGGCTTGAGAGACGATCGTCTGTCATCTTTTGAGCTCTGAAAATGGGGAGAGGACCTTTGTTGTAGAGCACCAGCATCGCTTTCTACACCAGATCAAATTACTCCAAAATATGAGATACAAGGACTCTCGTGCTTGCGGGCGGCTAGGCCAGGTGCGATACAGTTCTGACTAGCAAAATGGATGGCCTGAAAATCACGTGTATCATCCAAGAAGAGCCACAATATCGGGCAGAGCGAGTTACTTATGCTATTCCGAATCATTGCAATCCGTAATATGAAAGAGATTTTAGAAGTCGAATTTCAGAAGATGTCCTAAAGCGCAAATTATGAAAGGCTGAATAATCACGTGATATGGTGTGTCAATTATCCTTTTCCGCTTTGTCATGATCTTCGGTAGAGTTTTTGCGTAATGTTTGGATATCCCAAAATAATCAAAGGAGTTGTAATATCTTTAAAGATTATTGAAGATACATGTGGAGCTTCTTCCTCAGTTTTTCGGCCTTGGCAATCTACTCCTCCCGTCATGGAGAGCTGTGTTACATTGACTTTTGGGAATAACACTTGTTGCGAAGCCCAGAATCTAGGCCACTGCCTGATATCTCAGCTAGCCCGAGATATCCCAAAAAATCTGCGAAGGCCCCTGTATGTAGTACGACTTTTCAAAATACTCAGTGGGCGATACTTCCTTTCTACAAATTTCCTAGTATCAGCACCGTACCTATGGCAAGAAGAAAAGAAGTCTTAATTCGAGGGAAGCAGGATAATAACAATTAAAACTATAATGAGGTATTTAAAAATGACATGCCAAAAAAAACCAAAAAATTGAGGGGTTCAGAGCATGTAGCCAAGGTTCAAGCGGGGAGAAAGGAATCATTCACTTACACGCACACGCAACATATGCATCGCGCTGTAAGCGTGTTTATTGCAACCATCATGCGGCGTGAACAACGGACTACAGTACAAGAGAGTTAGGAGGACTACACAGCCCAGTATGAGCTCTACAACCCGAATTTTTTAACTGCGGTCTATTTCCACGAAGAGCGAGAGCTAAACTGTTAGACATTGTGTTATCAACTCACCCCTGCCTTCACGTGCATATTAGGGTGCGATTGCCTTAGCTACTGTTAGCATTGGGACTCAGGAATTGGGATCTTGACCACTTGGCCACATGCATTTGTTTGCATTCGTTTTGTTTATTTCTCTTCAAGTATACGTAGCACTTTTGTCGGCCGGGCCGAAACCGAAAGGCGAACAATCTATAATTTCCGTCGAATCTTGAACAACTGGCCATCTAGCTACCTTGTCGGTTCAAATTATGTGAATTATTGCCAGATTCATCTTCAGTTGGCGGAACTTAGACATTATGAATATTTGCACATAGCTGAACAGAAGTCTAATTTAGGGCCCTCCTCAACTTGATTTTGGGGCTTTATCTCAACAAGGACAGATCAACCAAAATTTACGTCTACAACAGAAACGACAGATGGAAAACGCAACAATGACACCCCGACTGATCCTTCCTCCGCTTTCTTGTAGTATTCCTTTGGCTGCTCACGCTCTTAATAATGATAAGTACCGCAGAATTTTCTAACACGTGACTAAATAGCATTTCTCTAACACTTTGGACTCCCAAGAATCTGCTATCACTCAACCAATAGATTGATATCATCATGAGATGGTGAGACAATACAGGAACCTCTAGTGAGTCGCAATTGGGGCTCTTGAAAATAGGGTCGAGGGATTTATTAAAGATCGCGCCTTTTAGCAAGCGGGGTCAGATCGCACTTGAGCTTTGACATATCCTTGCAAACACAAAATATTCATTGGAAAACTGTTCCAAAATAAAGAGAATTATCAAAGGAAGCAGCCAAAATCGCATGGTTGAATGAAGAATGTGATGTTGGGCGGTCACGACGATGAGCACTTCCTAAAATGGCTTAGCCCCATCCACCTCGAATAACCTGACCTCTTTTATGTTCTGGTCCCAAGAGCTCGATAAGCTATTGCTTCTATCTCGAATTATCATTTCCTCTATAGTCGATCAAGCTATAAAGGATTCTCTTTAGTGAACCAATTTCTTGAAAGGATATCTTACTCTAGCATCAAAAATCACGTATCTGAGTTGCCTTTGAGAAATATAGTTTTCTTTCATTCAAGAGGGCGAGAGCCCCAAACTACCCTAGACGTAACAATTCATAGCACAGATATCTCCAATACGTCGGTGAGTACACATTCCGGCACTGTAACCGTCTGAAATGGAGCGAAGTAGCGACAGTATGTATCCTCCCACTATCCTCAGGTACATGTTTCAGTCCCGCTATAAGTACTAGCATCAATTCATTGATCATCACACCTCCATCATATCCTGCAACAAAAGTATACGGTTCAAAAGTCAAAGAGATCTAAACAACGTATGACAGCAATTTCCCCACAAGCAAAACCCCACAAGCCGTGGTCGTAGCTCGTCGAGTCCGCGAACCAAACGCCAGGGAACGCACAAATTTCACGAACGGCGGCGCAGTTCCAAGTACAATCGGCGGGGGTGCCGGTACATGAGGAAGCTGCATAAGTGACGAAGCGAAGAGACCGTAGGCGGACAACAATCCCCACGAGACGGCCTCAGTCTCGCCGGTAACGATCTCGTCTGGGTATGGAATCAGGCAGATGTCTGACATGATAGGAGGCGTGGTTGGACAAGTTCCGAGAGGCCATTGAGATGTGTCGTTCAGTAGCAGTACGGACAGAGGCCTGAGTGGATGCCGGCCGAGAGGATCAATTAACACCAAATAGAAAAAGCCCACGCAGACAACAAGGCTACCAAAGAAGAAAAGGTAGAGATGCCATCGGCAAGATGCTTGGTGTGCTGGGTCATCTCCAACGACAGGTTGAACAGTAGGTTGAATAGCAAAGTCGAAGGGCTCAACAACTATGCTCGTAACATGCTTGGGGACTGAGGTAGCTGAATAATTAGCGGGTACGTCCGGAGCGCCGCTGGAGTCAACTGGAGCTGGCAATGTAGTGAGAAGCGGTCCAGAGGCTGATTGGTTGTTTCCGGTATCTGTCTTCAAATTTAGCAAAGATCCAGCGATTCCGGAAGCATAGGTAGCGGGCTGCTCTCGCTCGCCTTCAAAACCAGCGTTTTCGCGGCTGTACGTGTTATCGTTACCTAGAGAACTGTGGCCAGGACCGGGTGCAAGCTCGCGAGCGGGGTCAGTGGCGTCATTATTACCCTGAAGTTCTCTGTTTTCAACCTCTTCGAGCTGATTATGAAATGTTTGGGGAAATGCTAGAGGGGCAGGTGTGGGTGTATTGTCGATAGTCTCCTGCGAAGGGCGATTGGAACCGTCTTCGTCAGCCACACAAGTGACAATAGTATTGGATGGATTGAATGAAGTCTCTCGGTTCTGAGTGTCGTCTGAATGTGTGGCGGTTCCAGCGCTCGATGGGGCTTCGTCCATGATATGTGGCGTGATATGAACTTGGACTGTGGGAAGGTCGGGATCCATTACCTCAGCGTTTGCTGAATGCACATTAGTGGAATTCGGAGTCGATGAACCAGGCTGGTCTATTCGGCCCTGGATGTGACTCTTGGGAGCTGGATCCCTTGGCTTAGATGTGGAGATAGTCTCGCGGGCCTGCTCCACGGGTTGAGCGATATCAGCAGCCAAGCCCCGTCGAGGGGAGGCCGAAGCATTTGAAATGATAGGAATTCCACCTTGAGAAATGGTGTGTGGATTATTCACTGGCTCTGGAACAGATTTAGATTCAAATACACCGGAGCCAACGGACCCGCGTCCCTCGGTGGACTCTTTGGTATTTGGATCATTCCCCAAGTGCTCAGAGTTTTCCACCGTATGACCATTAGTGGGATCCCGTTCGTTGATGAGAATAGAGGTTTCAAAGTCACTTTCACCTTCATACTCGTCGATAGTGTCCTCACGAGGCACAAGCGGCAGAGCAGAGTCCTCGGTAGGAAGAACAGAAGATGGATTTTGGCCAAAGGATGGAGGCGTCTGGAGATTCAAGCCAGTAGTAGGTATTGAATCTGCAATGTCTTCCTCGTTCACTTTCTGGGATGAATTGTCTTGTGGCTGAGAAGAAGCATGATCTACAATAGGTATACCCTCTTCCCGTGGGGTTTGGCTGGTGGGTGGCATACCAGGACCATCTGGTCTCCATGTATAGCCCCCAAGTCCACCCCTGGCTTGAGCCTCTTGTGCCTGGTCCTTTCGTACCGCCATCGCTTCGGGTAATTTCATAGATACTGCAAGGAGAGGGAGCTGGTTCAAAGGGGTCGAGGAGCTTGATGCAGATTTGGCTGTCAAAGAAAGTATCGGGCCATTGACAGCAGTTGAAGGCGAAAAAGTTGTACGATCGGGGCCGCTCTCGTTAAATTGAAACTCCCCATCAGACACAAGGCCTTGAACTAAATCAGTTTCCTCAAGCGCAACCTCCTCATGAAGTTCGATATCGGTCCCAGGTCGGGAAGTGGGTGGAGAGATTGCAGAAGCAGAATTTGGAAGTACGTCGAAGTTCTCTATATTATCATATTCCAGCACTTCCAGGAGAGATGCGGGGCTAGACGAATGAGAACGCGACAAAGATGTAGATCGTGAAGATTTAACTTCAAGATGAGTCTCTTGTTGGGATGCTGGCTGAGGGGATGGAACCAAGTCTCCTAATGTCGCACAGCCACTAGAGATATCATGACTATCTGGTACGGCGGATGAACGAGGCTGGGAGTTGGCCTCGAGCTGTTCACTGGGGATCTCCGTGCCGGTGTTGTGTGGAGTTTCAGTAGAAGAACCGGGAGCTTGTAGAACCTATGGCTTCTCTTCAGCTCTACTTCGCCTTCGACACCATGCTTGGAGTGTGTAACTTACGACGGTGTCTTTTGGTGTATCCAACTCGCTCTCAGTAGCAGAACTATTCCCGTCGCTGCCAAGACTCTCCGGGCTCTCTTCGTCCATTTTCGGTGACGCTGCTCCAGGTTGATCTTCTCTCTCCAGCAAACCATGCAGTAACTCGCCTGTTTGATGGTCCACTACTGATTCTTCTGGCTGGTCAAAGGTCTCAGGAGACTCATGACCAGTTATTGCAGACTCAATGGTCTTGGGAAGTCCTCCATTCTATGCAAGTCATCAGCTCGTTTTTTCGACCCTGGTTTCCCATTTGACCAACCAGACGAAAATGACTTACATGTTGAGAAGCTACTTGAACTTGATCTTGGCCTTTATGAGAGATATCGTCGTTCATCTGGGCCATCTTTCTTTCTTGTGGCAGTAGTATTAGGAGTGAAGAGTCTCTGGATACCGTGTTTCTGTGTATTTGGATCGGTGTTGATAGTGGCGTAGGACTTGATCCTCCGTGACCAGAGTCTTCATTGCAGTCCTGAGCCTCCTTCAGTCTTGTAGTGTCTGAAGGAGTCTGTGTTCTGTTTTTGCCGTGTTTCTTGTTCCTATTCGGTCGCTTCTTTCTTGATATTTCGGCATCCTCTGCTGCAGCCATGATACCAACTCTTTGACGCAGGGTGTTGTTATCCGTAGGTTGTGGGGCGGTTTTAGGAGTTGGAAGTGCTGCCCGAGGACTCGTGGGTATGGGTCTAGCTTGTTGTTGATATTGGAAAGGTGACTGATAGACAGGCTTTGGCGCACACTGGGCTATTGAGCCATGACTGTTTCCTTCCCTATGTTCGTGTGATGTAAAATTTCCTTCGGCGCCATTGCTACCTCTATGATATCCTCCCCTTGCACTGAAGTCCGGCCCTCCGGCGGGGCTTTGCTGGAAAGAATGTCTTGAAGAACGATGTATGGCTTGAAGTGAGACATGTGATAGAGAGGCTCGGGTTGGTGCTCTAGATGAGGGGTTCCTATTCGAGCCTTGAAACTGTTGTGGAGAATCAGGCGCTTGATTTGGATAAGCCGCTTCTTGTGTCATCGTGTTTGGATAGAACTGCTGCCCTTCTTTCATACTGTTAGTAATTGCTTCTGCTCCCTAGTTTTCAAGGGGGACTAACGGGGGCTGAAGGTCATGTTGTTTTGGCCCGTGTCTTGCGCATATCGAGGATCGGATTCGTAAGGCATGGCACCTAATCCAACCTCAGATCCAGATTCATTGAACATGTTTTCCTCATGTTGAACATAGTGGGATTGCTGCATATATTCATGGTGAGCTGGAGATGCGTATACATCTTGAGCTTGTCCGTAAGGTCCAGGGCTTGGGCTGCCCCTGTTTTGTATGGAGTTGGGATCGCTACTATAGCTGAGGTCTGGAGCCCTTTGATTTGGATTCCAGTCGGCCATGGTGTCAGTGGCGTAATATTGTCTTTGCTTGACTTCCAGAATCGAATGTCTTTGACTTCCGGAGGATTCGTGGTGAGGTAGGGCTGCGAAGAACTTATAGACAAATGTGTGATGCGGAATCTTATCCAAACTAGGAAAGCTCTTTCATGCGAGTGGCTTGAAGATATGATGGAGGATGGAAAGGATAGAAAATTGCCTTTCATAACGTAAAAGGGTGGCTAGGATGGTGAATTGACTTGGTCATGTGAATTACTGTCGTTGGTGAGCACACACGGGGAAACAACCACTATCCAGCTCGTATATCGTCGCCGTCGTCGATGTTAAGAGCTCATACTCATTTTTAGAACGAAGATAATTTCAGAAGAATGGAATGTAGAGCCCAGTTTCACGCACATAACCCGCAGCTGAGAAGATTTAGCACGATACGAAGAGGCTTTGCAGTGTCTATTTTATCCGTACCTATAACTTGTCTCCAGTTTGAGAAACGGAAGCTTTGATTTTGTAAAAGAACTTTCGTTCTTATTACTGCAGTGTACCTTTTGAAGTGGGCGTTGAGAAAGTACGTTTGAAAGAGGTCCTTGCCAAGTCCTGCCATTGCCTTTCTGTCTGCTTTCTTGATCTCGAGGAATCGTCAAACAGAACTAGGATTAAAGGAATGACACAAGACATGATAGAAGTGCAAAATCACAATGAGGTGTCTTACCTCTCGCGATGTTAAAATGTTTTCTGTTTTAATATGTAGATAAACACGCACGCGATTGCTCCAATGACAACCAACCGACACAGTCGAAAATATTTGCACCGGGGTTGATGGACTTTGATTTTATTCTATCTAACGCGATTTCCAACCCAAAGCCCAGTAGCTAGCTTTGCGGCGGTACCAACGCTATCTCGTCCCCTCTACCCCATATCCCAACGCGATTTCCAACCCAAAACCCAGTAACTGACTTTTTGGCGGTACCAACGTTAAACTATGCCCCCTATTAATACTCTAATCATCATAAATCATCCTGGGAGGAGCTGCAATTCGTTTATCGAAATAAGCAGGTTCACCATCCCTCAGTTCCACATCCCTTCTCGTGCACAATATCATTTCCTCCACAAATACCAATACTCTAAGAACTTAATTCATATTGCGTCATCACATCTTCACTCATTTTGTAACATTTTCGTACGGTTCAAGAAGGCCAAGAACCTAAGTAATCCCACACCACAAACCCACCGGCGCCGACAGCCCCGATAGCGCCGGTCACAAACTGTCTTCGACGAGTACCAAGCAAAGTCGATGTCAGAGATTGGATGACATGATGTCTGGACGGCGTTGACGAGATGACTGAGGTTACATATGGGATTTGGATAGCTGGGAGCTGGGAACCGAGGAGGTTATATATTGACATAATCTCCCACATAGCTGCACCGACTTCCCCGGAGAGGTTGTCGGTTGGATTCAGAACAGGTAGTGGTTGAGGAGAGTCAGAGTAGGTTTGAGAAGTATCTGAATCGACCGGTGGTATTGGAGGAGCTGGGGTTGGATGCTCAAAAAGGAGTGCAATTTGAGGCTTGGACTCGGGCATAGGCACTTGGAAAAGAGGCATGGTAATCCAAGTGACAAAACAGAAGGCAAGAATAAAATTCAAAAACCATGACAAATGACGAGTTCTCCTAGGTACTGGTGGCACCAAGTTTGCCTCAATAAAGGGCTGAATGGCGGACTCGCGGGCGGTTTCGACAACGGGCTCATCGGAAGTTGAGATAACGGGGGTGTCGGAAAGTCCATTTGCAATATCCACAAAGTTCATTGTAGTTGGCGATCGGTTCAGCGAAATACAGCCGTTGGAATTTGCAAGTGGTACGGAGATGGGCTGAGCACTCGGAGGGTCGCACGGTAGATCCGAGGCACTGCCTAAAGGTACGCAAGCAGCCCCGCCGGTATCCTGACCTTCGTCAATTTCATCACCGTTTTGATCATCGTCTGTTGCATCAACATCATCTTGCTCGCCGTGATCGTCATTCTGGTTATCATCATCGTCGTCACTGCTATCGCCGTCACCGCCTGGAGGACCTCCGTCGCCACCTGATGCTACGATGGGGACTTGTTCGCTGGTCCCAATTCTGGAGGATGTAGAACGGGTGGTAGCCATGAGTTCCGCTAGGAAAGCTGTGTCCTGCTGAGGTGTTGAGTTTTGGATCGGTGGAGAAGGCGAGATCACTCTCTCTGCGGCTTCAGGGACGCGTCTTGCTGTCTGTTGTGGGCGTAAGATTCGGATTTCTTCCTCGAGAGCTGCACGTGGTTGACGATCATGTATCTCCACTTCCCTGCGCAAGTCGATCTCTAACTGGAACCATTTATTGGTTTCTCTAAGCCCATCTCGTTCGGTCTGAAGATCCTGGATTTGCTGCTGCTGTGCAGTCACTGTTCCGTTGGCGGTATTGAGCGCGCTGCGTAGCCTGGCACTGTCTTGATTCGAGTCGGCAAGTGCGCGGCGGGCGGTCTCCTTATCCTCCTGCTCCTTAGCCAACTGCTTCTCCATCTCTTTCGATTTCTTGGCAGAACTCTCTTCGCTCGCGGAAATATGACTCTGGAGATCGTTGATCGTGCTGTGAGCCTCCTTCAATCGGCCTAAAGCATTCCGAAGTGCTGTAGCCATTTCGATATTTGGGTTAGGATTACCGTTCAAGACCTCATGCAATAATTGAAGAAGATTGGTATTCTCCTGAGTGGTATCGTGAAGCTTTTGTAAGTCCCTCTCCCAATATCTGACTTTGTAGGCGCATTTAGCTTCCACTTCCGCAGCCCGACGATCGCTTGGATGCTCG
>QYSG01011303.1:0-33200 GCA_003988875.1 Lachnum nothofagi
TTTAAATTAAAAAAAATATATTAATATTAATTAATAAATATATAAATTAAAATATATATATTATTAAATATAAAATAATATTATATAAAATAAATTTTTTAAATTAATAAAAATAATTAATATTTATTATTTTAATTCTATTATTTAATATAAATAAAAACAATAAAAAAAAAGTTTTTAAATAATTTTGCAAATGATTTAATAAATTCAAAAGGTAGCAATAGTTTTTTTGCTAAATAAAAAAAAGAAAATAAATTTATTATTTTTAAGATTTTATATAATTTTGATTTTTTTAAGGCTAAAATAAAAAAATTTAAAGTTTTTGTAATATTATATTTTAATAATTATAAAAAAGCGAATATAAAAAATAATTAATTATAAAAATATTTTATTATACAATTTAAAAATTAAACAAAAAAGATATAAACAACGGTTGCTAAAGGAAATATTTTACTATATTAATTAAAAAACTTTTTATTTAAAAATAATATATTTTTATTTATTTATTATAATGGAAAAATAGGTACTATAGTAAAAACCCTAATAAATTATACTAATATATTATAATAACTAGTATTTACCCAATAGAAGATTTTCAAATATATAAAAATAAGTTTAATAATGGATTTTTCTTTAATTAAATGAATTAAAAAAGGTTTATTTGCGGATATAAGTAATAAAAAGTTATAAGAAATATTTGACCAATAGAAAAAGAATTCTATAACAAAGAAAAAAAAAATCTATTATATAACGATTATATTATTACGCCAAAGTTATTTTAATTTAAAAGCCAGTAAAATACTATTATAAAATAAAGAAAACAATAATATTTATAATATTTTAAATTAATAATTAAGGGAAAAAAAGAATATATATAATAGTCAAAATAATAAATAATAATATTAATTAAATTTCCTTTTCTATTAATATTATAATAGGCAAAATCTCCGATAAGATTATTATAAAAACAATAATAAATGCTATTATATAAATTTTAATAATAATAATCGCTAATATTATAATAAGCATAAAAAATACATAAACAATAAAAAAAATTATAAATATTTAAAGGATTATTACTATAATAGAAAATATAATAGTTTTTAATGATTATTTATAAGCGGCGATGCTAAAAACCATACCTATAAAAACGCTAACTTTTATAATATTCCATTTAGGGAAAAAAGAATTTATTTTAATTAGGGGATTTACGACTATAACAATAAAAGATTTTTATAATAAATTTTATAAAACTATAAAAACGAATCCAAAAACTATAATAAAAAAACTACAAATGTTAAAAAAGCCTATAAAGAAAAAAACTATTATATAAATATTGGCAAAGGCTTTGCTTATAAAAAACGCGTTTTTAAGAATATATATAGAAAAATAGGCTTTTTTTTAAATTATTATATAATAGTATTTCTAGTGATATTTAAGGAAATTATTATTTTCTATTATTATTTATTTAATTTAATAGCCTAAAATTATACAAAGGCTATTTTTACAATTAGGAATTTATATAAAAGCAATAATTACAGTTAATTAATTTAAATTAAATAAAATAAAATAAAATAAATTTTTATTATTAAATAAAACCTTAAAATATTTATTTTAAAATATTTTAAATTATTAATAGCAAAAATCAAAAAACTATAAATTAAACTTTCCAAAAATTTTCAATTAAATAAATATATATATAATAAAATTATTATAGTTTATATAAATATTTAATATTACCAAATAACAATTAGTAATCTATTATTAAAATTATTAAAATTAGTAATAAATCTTTAGAATTTTATTTTAATAGAAAAAACTATAAAAGTATAGAAAAAAGCATTTATTTTTTAAATAAATTAAAAATTTTATAGGAATAATAATTTCCAAAAACAAAAACTTTAAACTAAACCACACTAAAATAATAATAAAAATATTTGCTATTAAATATATTATAATAAAAAATATTATTTATTTAAATATTTTATTTATAAATAAAAAAAAGCAAAGTAATATTATTTTAGGAAAAAGAAATTTAAGTAATTTAGAAAAATATTTTTATTTAATTTAAAGTTTAAAAAATACTTTGAATTTTATTTATACTAAATCAAAGGCAATTAAAATAATAATATATTTAATACGGCTTTTTTTTCTATATTAAAATATAAAAATACTAATAAACTTTTAAATAAATTTAATAATAATAATAATAATAATAAGTAAATATTTTTTATTATAACTAAAGAAATTTTCTATAAAAAAACTAAAATTATTATTAATAAACTTATAGAAAATATTTTTTTTTATAATTTTTTTGCATAATTAAACTTTTCTTTTTATTAATTAGAATTAAGTATTTAAATTGCAATTAAATAGGCTTTTAAAGTATAAAAAAATCTTTAAATGAATTTTGAATTAAGCATTTTTATATATAAATTAAATATTAAAGTAATTGATTTAATTTTATTTTTGGTATATTAATTAATGTTTATTTTATATTATAATTTGTTTAGATTTATTGGCTTTATTATAAATATAGGTTGCATAAAGTAATTAATAGCAGGGAAAGTTTAAATAAAAGTTTTAATAAAAATTAACTTAAGTTTAAAGTTTAATATAATATTAAAAAGCTTTAAAATAAAATTCGGTATTGGAACAAATGTTTTTTTCGGTTATATTAATATTAATATATAAATAAGCCCAATTACCTTTTATATATATAATATAAATATTTTGTTTTTGGTTAATTTAGCAAATATAAAAAAACTAGGATTTTACTATAATAATTTAAACAATAAACTTAAGAATTATAATAGATTTAAATAAATTTCTATTATTTTATACTATAGCTATGCCTTTATATTATATAGTTTAAATATAGTTAATTACTTTATTAAAACTATTATTAATAAAAATATATGTTTTTTAATAAATGCAGAATTTGGTCGATTATACTGCCGATTTGGTTATTTTTCGGCTAATAAGCTATAAAAACTATTGGAATATATAAAATATAATTTTAATATTGATTTTTTAAAGTATTTAACTAAAATCTGCAAATAATGCCAAAAGTACAATAAAACCTTTAGATAATTTTGCTTTATTTTAAGAAAAAACATTGATTTTAATACCATTATAATTATTAATATTATATATTTAAATAATAATTTAATTTTATATATTATTAACAAAAATATATATTTTTAAAGTAATAGATTTTTTAAGGGCAAAATAGCAAAAAAGATTTGGGATATATTTTGTAAATATTAGATTAATATTTATTTAGGATTATTTAATATTATAATTATTAATATAAAAAAAAATATTATAAATAAAAAATTTAAATATTATACTAAAATTATATTAATTATAATAATTAATATTTTAATTAAAGCTTATAATTTAATTAAAATAATAAAAAAATATTATAAATTTTTTTAATGTTTATATAAAATTATTAAAAAAAAATTATTTAATTTTCCGAAAAATATATTATTATAAATGGCTATAAAAGCAATTAATAATATAATAAATTTTATAGAATTTGTTTTTATTTTGTTTATTTTTGGAATATATAGTAAAATTTCTGATACCAATGTTTTTGCTATATTAATTATTTAATAAGCAATTATAACTAAAAAAGTAATAACTAAAGTAAAAAAGCTATATAAATAATATTAAATATAAAATATATTAAGCATAAAAAACAAATTAATTATATTAGTTATCCGTGATTTTTCTTTGAATTTAAATGTTTTAATTTAGCAAAAAAGAAATTTTATTAAAAAAAAACAATAAAATAATTTATTTCTTTTTTAGGAAATAAATAGCAATATATATATTATATAAAATATTATATTTAAAATTATATTAATAAAACTATACTACAAAAAAAAAAAAAAATAACGACTAAAATAGCGATATATTTTCTAAATAGGACGAAGAAATACTAATAAAGCAAAACAAATATTTTTTACTAAAAATATAATTTAAATATTTTATAAAATTATTTAGAAAATATTATATATTTTTTAAAAATGCCAAATAATTTGCAATTTACTATAGAAATATACTAATCTATAAAACTTTTATTAATAATATTAATAAAGCCTTTTTTTAGGGTTTTAAAATAAATAACTTTAAAATCTTAAAATTAAAAAAAGCTATTAGCTTTGCCGATAAAATAATTTGCAAATAAATTACTTTTAATAATATTCTTAAAAATATATATATTTATAAGGCTAAGTTTATTAATAAAGTTAAAAATAAGGATATAAATAAGGAATTTAAGAAATTCAAATTTATAATTATAGTTTAGGAAAATAAAAATAAATAAAAAATAATGATTTAATTATTAATAATTTAGAAAATAAACTAATAAGTAATTTTGGCAATTGCTTTAATAATAATAGTAGAAAATACTAAAATTTATAATTAAAATATTAAATAAGTATATATTTAAATTATTATTAAAATTAATCGCCTATTTTATTTTTATATATTTTTAGAATTTTATAATATTATAAAAATATTTAAAAAATTTATTATAAAGTTAAAATGATTTTTATATAATGTTTTTAAATTAGGAAATTATTGGTTTGGTATTTATTATAAATATTATATTAAGAAACTAAAGTTTATAAAATTAATGTTTGATTTTTGTTTATTATTTTAAAACAATAGCAAATATTTTGGCGTTATTGGCCTACAAATAAATAATATAATAATTTTTATTAATAATAAATTTGTAATTTTAAAAAAAAAAAAAATCAAAAAAGCAATAATTAAATATAAAAAACAAGAAGAATTAATTATTAAAAAACTATTAAAGTTTAATAAAAGTTTAATTTATTTATATAAAAATAAAAGAATTATATTTATGTAGGAATTCTATTATAAGAATTTTACTTTTGTAAATATTAAAAAAATTATTTTAATAATAAGTTTAAAAAATATTGTAAAATTGGAATTTACACTAAAGGATTAATACGTTGCCCAATATACAAAAGACTTTTATATAATAATAATATACTAATTTAAAATAAACGCTACATTGTTTTTTACGGCCTAGGTTATTAATCCAAAGGCAAACAATACCGAAAAATTTAATAAAGTAATTAAATAGTAAATTAAAATTTTTATAAAAGGTTTTATTTATATTAAACTAAATAGAAAAAATTTTAAAATCATTATATTTATTGATTTTTTGTTTATTAATAATAAAAATTATATTTTTTAATTAAATATAATAATAATATTAACCAATAAAAACAATAATATTAATATTTTATATTATATTTTTACTAAAATAAAAAAAATAATATATAATATATTAACTATTAAATTTTTAAAACTATTTTTAGAATTTAATATAGAAATATATCTTAAAATAATAATTAATTATATTTTAAACTAATAAATTTCTTTGGTTATTTATATAAATTTAAAATTACTTTATAATTATATTATTAGATTTAGTATAATTTTCAAAAAGCAATTAATAATTAATATAATAATAATTTAAAATATTTATAAAAAACAAAAAATTACCAAAATTTAATAAATTATTGGTAATAGCAATTTTACTAATTTTATAATGAAGATTAAAGGAAATAATATATTTAAATAATTAATTAATATTAATTATATTAAAATTAAAATAATTAAATAAATTAAATAACTTTTAAAATAATAACTTTATTAATTTTAATAATATATATTTAATATTTTTTTTAAAATATTATTTTAAAATATATAATTATAATAATATATATTAAAATTATATTTATAGAATATTTAAAAAATATATTTTGCTATAATATCATTAATATCTAAATTAATTACTATTAATAAGACAATAATTTTTTTTGAAAAAAATATATAAATAAAACTAATATAATTATATAATTTTAATAATATTTATTTATTTTAAAATTAAAAATATATATTTTTATTTATGTTTTTATGTTTTTTTTAAATAATTTTTTTTTTATTATAAATAATATAATATAATTTTAAATATTATAATAATATATTTATATATATATTTTTTTTATTTTAAGTTTAATACATATTACTAAAATAAATATTTTCTAATATTATATTTTGATTTTTTTTTTAATTATTAATAATTATAATTTTTATTAAAAACAATAATATTTTATTTATTTTTATTTATTTTTTATATTATTTATTATACTAAAATAATTTTATTATACTAAAATAATAAAATATTATTTTATATTTAATAAATAAAAATATTATTTTTATTATTTTTAATAATTATTTTAGTTTTATTAGCAAAGATATTACAAATATTAATGCTAAAATTTTAATAAATTATAAAAATAATTAATTATTATTATTAATATTTAATTTATTTTTGTTAATAGTTAAAAATCAATAAAAAAAGAAATACAAAAAAAAGTAAAAAAAATGTTTATTAATAAAAAACTTTATTTTTTAATTTTTTAATATAAAAACAAAATATAAAAATAAAATAAACAATAAACAATATTTTTTCGATTTTTAATTTTATTAGTTTAATATTAGGAAATTTTTTTTTATAATTTCCTAGTATTTTAATAAATATTAATACTTTTAATATTAAATATTTAAATATATATTTTTTATTTTTAAATTTCAAAATTAATAATAATATATTAAAAAAAAAGAAATTAATAAAATTTAGAAAAATCCTAAATTACTTAAAAGTTTTATAATTTAAAACTATTTTTAAAATAATTATATATATTTTTTTTATTTTTTTTTTATATAAAATTTAAGAAAATAATTAATATAAATATTCCAAAAATATTTTTATATTTTTTTTAATTATTTTTATTATTTTACAAATAATATTAATTTAAGTTATTTTTAAATATTACTAATATTAATAATTAATTATATATAAATATTAGCAACTATTTTAAATAACTTTAAAGCATATATACATAGGAATAGAAACTTTAGTTTTTATTAATTTTACGAATCCTTGGCTTTGCTATTAAGTGAAGTTACGTGATTTTAGGTTAAAGAGGGTATATCGACAGTAATATTTCCAGAGCATCCTTTGGCATACTCTCATATTCTTCGTTCAACTTTTGGAAGTATTGATCAATCAAGGCTGGAAACGGAGACTTTGCAGTGCCTGTGATATATTGTTGAACTTGTTCGAAAAAAGACAATTCGAACATGGCAGATCAGAGCTTGCATCAGAGGAGCCAACCTCCGCAACTTCCTAGAACCTTCACCCACAAATTGATCTCTTGTTGCCCTATTCAAGACTGTAAGTGAATTCGATTACGAAGGGGAGGTGTGTACTGAGAAGTATAGGTTTACTGGCTTGTTTTTGCCCTTACGTTTTACTCAACAGAACATCTGCTCGCAGCAGTGATGCACCCCATCCAAGCAGTCTAAATGGCATGGTAGATTGAATCTAAAACATTAACTAAGAGATGGCTAACTACCGAAGTGTTGCGTCTATTGTCTTTCAGGATGCTGCGGATTTTGCCTCATCTTTCAATGGCTCAATCGAATGAATATGCGCCGCAGGTTCAATATGGAACCCAACTGTTGGGATGACTTCTGGGCTTCATATTGTTGCCCTTGTTTTGCTTTAATGCAGGAAGAGAAGAATTTGTAGTTAGAACAATTGGACTTGATCCTCAGTCTAATCAACCTTGCCTCTATCAACAAAAATGAAATATCCTGCAAGCGCAAACGTTAAAAACGCTGAAGGTTGAATATAACAAGAGACATTAAGTTTGTCATGACAGTTCTTCATATAAACGAGGGTTGTCGCCAGGCTTGTTAGCTTGTAATCCAAACCAGTTTCTAGAACTCGCTGCAGATGAACCTTGGTTTCAATAGCTAGTACAACTTGAGACAATGCGAACACTAGATAGACATCAAATTTGACTTCTCACAATTCTCTAATCATAAACACAGTGCCTGAACACCTGTAGGTCTGGCATCTTAAGTTAGCAGAAGACGAAGTTCAGGGGGGGGGGGGTTGGAGGTGTTATGGTAACTATAGAGTAGTTAAAAGGCATTTTGGATTCGGATTACCTGCCAGAAACGGTAGCTGCGTTGCAGCACTTCGACCACCACTCATGCTTTATTGTATCTAAAAAGGTTTTGCTTTTCTTGCTCGAAGCCTAAATATGGCCGAGCTTCAACTGGCACAGCATGATATCTTGCAAATATCTCATAACTTGGAGGTCGAGATCAGAGCACTCATTACCGCTACGAGCTTGGCCGGACGTTGCCCTCGATAACAGTTAATGGAAACGTTATCACAAGACATTCTCATTCAACAGCGAGTAGTAGAACTTCAAGGGAAAAGCTCAACGAGACCCAAAACCCCTGCACAGTGCTTGTGGACAGTAACAGCAATTCGTGTGACACTTGTCGTTGAGCTGCTATCAAAAATTATGTGAGTCTTTGCTACAGCAGACCCAAATGATAAATCTTACGAAACAGGCGTTCGGCTGTCATTTCTAGTGCTGCGAAGTCTGACCTCGAGCAACTCGCTTCTAATTCCTTAGAAGTCTGCAGGAAATCGCAACGGAATATCAATGATACACACATTGTTTCAACCGAGAGAACATTTGAAAATGACAATATTGTGGGTCGATGTTTAACTATCTGTGATAAAGTCTTAAGCGATGTGAAATCCTTCTGCTGCTTGAATGAAAAAGGACTTGAGCTCATTCCGGATGGTTTGAATATGAGCGTAAACACCATTGAGGAACAAAAAGATATGCTGCAGGCTAAGGATCCTAATAACCAATTTCCACCGCTTCTACCTGGAGTGTTTGATATTGAGGAACAATGGTATATTGTTGTGCTAGTGGATTTCAATCTCCTTAAAGCAAAGTCAGTAATATCGTCCAGACAGTGGCTGCAAGGTCTTATCTCAAATGCCGATATGCTCTACGGAAAACCTCATTTTAGGCAAATTCAGGACGAGATATTGGATGTGATCAAGAATGATAGTCTAAGACCAGAGTGCCTAATTTGTCACGAGGAGTTCGAAGAAGGCATCCAACTTTGGTAAGGGCAAAATTTGGTGCAGATTATATCGGTAATAAGCTAAATAAAACAACAGAATTATACATCTGGTATCTTTGCTCTAATACACCATATCCGCATATCCTATCTGAGCCTACCACCAATCATTCAGCTAGTGGTCCTTATACAATTACCAATACCTCTTATGAATACAAATATGCTCTCGGACATAAAAAAACAATTTTTTCAAACGCTAGTCATTCAGTCCGCCATCTCCGATTGCTCCTTCACCCTGCCACTTGCAATTCTCATCTTTTCACGAGTTCGCTTGCGCCTACTCTTCGTACTTTTCGAACCACCAGGTGAGTTCGAGCCCGCTGAAATCTCGGTACTAATGTGCGCCATGTGCTTTGCCGGAATTGCCGCGAAGTAATCCACTGCTGTTTCGGCGGCGGGGTTGAATGTTGGATTATTGGGGGAGGCAGTCTTTCGCTCTTGCAGGAGCTGGACTTCGCGATTGATGCACAAGTTCTGCCTCCCGGTGAGCTTTTCACGGATTTTGCTAATCTATCTGCGGTCAGCACAGGCGGATACAAGATGACCAGGGAGCTCACCGAAGCCCGGATCGGGTCACGGCTGCCCCTTTTGGATTGCTCACTCTCAGCTGAAACATCGAGCCGACGTTCAGAGACAGAGTGAATCTGTATTATAGGGAGATTGATTCCAGGTTCACCCGCGCAGGATTCTGTGCCGAATCTTGCTCTTCGGGGGTGACCGTAAGCATGTCCCCAAAGTTCGTGTATGACTGGGGCATTCACAGCGATGGCCTATGTTAAGTGTTAACAACGATCCATTGAGACCAGAGGGGTAGCATACGGCCGAGAAACACTCGATCTGATTTAAGTTAGCAGGAACGTTGCTCTAGATTGAATGGCGGAACTTACCTGTGCCCACATCATTTGTTGTTTCTGAGAATGCTCCATATCGCCCAAAATGACTACCATCTGCACCATCATGCAAACGTGAACCTAGAGTAGATTAGAGTTAGAGGCTTTTTGTACGGCAGGCAATGGACACATACGAAAATACCAACGACATAGCCTCCCATTGTTAATATTGCAAAGATTAGAGTAGAAAAGGCATGTATTGGAAACTAAAATTAAGAATGCTATTTAACTGGTTTTTGTTGGCAGAAAGCTTCTTCCGTTTTATCCCCTAACATCCCCCTTCCCTAGAATTCAAACCGGCGGAAAAAAAAGTATTATAAATAATATAACTTTTATTAACATAAATATAAAAATATAAAAAAAGCATAAAAATCAATAATATTATTAAATATATTATAATAAATTATTTTTAATAATTATTTTTTATTTAATAATAATTTTTTATATATAATTCCTAATACCAGGAACTTTTCCTATAAATATTTAAAATAAAAATATAATATAATTATTTGAAATAAACTTCAAATAATAAAATAGTAGAAGTTTTTGGGGAAATAAATTTAGCAATAAACATATAATATTATTATATATATAAAATAAACAAAAATGTAATTTAGGTTATTTTTCCGGAGACTTATTGTATATTTTGCTAATATTCTATGTTTTTTTATTATTTTCTAAATTATTTTTATTAATATAAGATTTTAAATATTTTATAGAATTAATATTGTTTAATATTGCAATTATATTAAAGGCTTTATAGGTTTTATAAATTTTAGGTTTTTACATAGTTCTAATATACCTTTAAATTTTAATAATAAATTATAAAATTTTTAAAAACAAGATTTATATTTATAAAAGGCTTTTAAAAATCTTATAATTAAAATCCTTTATTTTTACGCCAGAGAATAATTCTTTGTAATTATAAAATAAAAAAGATTTTTAGCATTTGTGTAAATTAGTGCTTTTTAGTTTTAATATTTTTTAAATTATAAGTTCCAACTAAAGATTTTTATATTTAAACTAATTTTAAAAATAATTTAAATATTTTATATTTTTAAAATTAAAAACTAAATTTTTTAATTATAAATAATAAAATATATATAAAAAATTATATTTTTTTTTAAATAAAATATATTTTAATATATAATCCCTGGTATTAACGACTAAAATATATATTGCTAGGGAATACTTCTTGTGATTAAATAGCAGATCTATAGTAAAAAGCACGTCCTATAAAGCCTTATAAACTGCCAAATACATTTGGTATATTCTAGAAATAGTTTTATTTATATAATTGCAGACTTTAAATACTTTTTCTATGGCTTTTTAATAGCCGGAAAGTTTGTTTAACTTTGCGCAATCCTTTATATTTAATAATTAAACCATTAACTAAAAAATAGCATTAATATTTACAAAATCATTTAAAGCTAAATCTAAATCTTTTATTATAGGTTCTATAGCTTTATAGCTGGCCATTTATATCTTTTATAAACTTAGAATAACGCCTTCTAATACTCCGCTCGATATTTGTATATAGGTAATAGTTTCGCTAGGCAATAATTTAATATATAATAGAAAACTATAAGCAGGAATATTAAATAAAGTTTTATATTATGTTCCAGCTATAACTAAATTTTTTTTTATTAAATAATAAAAGAAAAAATTTTCGGCTATATAATAAAATATGTTTTTATGGCAAATATTTCTAACTAATTTATATTTTAAAATAAGTATAATTTTGCCGGTAATTGCCGCTATTTTAAAGCTTAATAGGGCAGGTTATTAAAATAATATAAATATAGTTTTTCTAGTAATTATTATAGTTTTAAAATTTAGTTAAATAAAGTATTATAATAATATTTTAGTAATTGCAAAATATTATTAAATTTTTTCTGATTTCTTAAAAATTAACAAATATTTGGCAATGTTGTTCTAATAATGGATTTGTATAAAATACTAATAGAAATTTAACTAAATATAATTATTAATGTATTTAAAATTGAAACTATTTTTGCCAAAGAAAATTAGCTTTATTTTAAAAATATTATAAATATAATATACTATGTATTTATTTTAAACATTACTAATACAACCTAAAAAATTAAATTAGTTAACTTTAGGACAAAAAAACATTTTAATATAAAATTTATTTGAAAATAGTTTACAATTTAAAAAAAAGTTGGCTAAGTACTAGCTATTATAATTACATATAACAATATTTAATATAATAAAGGCTCCCAGTGCAAAATCGCAAAGTTTAATATTAATAAATAATGAATATTTATGTCTATTAGCTATATAAAAAGGTTTACCTATTTTGGTATTCCTTTAAACAAAGCCTTCCTTTAAAATAAAAATTAAATAATTATACTTTTCATTATTAGTAACTAATAAAGTTTTATAAAACAATATATTTAATTAATTTTTATATTACAAAAAATATCCTTTATTCGGTCTAATTTTAAAAATATTTGTTATATTGATATCATCTTTTGATTCGTTTTACATAGGTATTAAGTTTAGGGGTATGTTTTAGGGCTATTTATGCCAGAATATATTAGTATATTATTTGGAATTTTTTCCTTGGCCGGTATCCAAAAAAACCTTAGTTCGAAAATCTCGGAAAACAATGGGAATTTTTTTATTTATAATATAAGTCAGTTTTAAGCCTAATAAAATCTTAAGAATTTCTATAAATATTAAAGTAATAGCCATTAATACTATTCCAGGCTTGCCGGGGATATTTATAAAAGTAATATCGACCGAATTATATAAAAAAGCCTATTTATTATTGCCGTGTTTTTCCTTTATATTTACGTTTATTATTTTTTAGTAATATAAATAATTAATTTTAATTAATTAAAAAATATTATAAACCAAATAATTAAACAAAGTTGATATATTATATTTTTTTCTATTAATTATAAAATCATTTTTATTATAAGTAATGTTAATAGCGGCATTAATGTTTTTTTTTCTTCCATATTCTTTTATTTTAGAATTATTAAAAGTAATAAATAAACTTTTTTAGTTTATAGTCAAAAAGTTTTACTAAATAAGCACCATTAAGTTTAATAATTTTATATTAAGGTTTATATTAATTTTAAATATATTAAAAAATTTCATAGAAAGTAATAAAAAACGAATATATATATAGTAATAGTGGTTTATAGTTTTTACTATAAATGGTATTATAGTCACTGGTGTATTATATAAAAAAGCAAAAATCTTATTCTAGTAAAAAATAAACAGGCCAAAGTCTATAAATAAAAATTATTAAAAAATATAGTTGCAAATTTGACATATAGTAACAATAAAATCTTTTTTTAATAAAGACTTTAAAAAAATCTGTTTTATAAGTATACATTAAAAAACTTAAGTGTAAAACAAAAGAATAAAATGTAATAAAACATAAAAATACAATAAAAAATATATAATAAAAATTAAGAATATATAAAAAAATTATTATATTAGGTAAATAACTATATAGATTAATTAAGTAACTAAGAAAGATTTTATGAATATTAATATCACAAAAAACAAAAATCTTTTTTGAATTTTTTTACAATAAAAAAAATATTTTTATATAATATTATTATTAATTATTATTTTAGTATATTATATTTAAAATATTTTATAAAATAATATACCTATTTTTGTTTTTTTCTAAGATCTTTTTAAATTTTTTTATATTTAATTTTTTTTATAATATATTTTTTTATGTTATTTTTATTAATAGATTTGAATAAAAAAACGGTTTTATTATATTTATTTTTTAAAATAAGTTTTAAATAATTAATTAAAATAATATTATAAATATAAAATTAATTTAGTAATTTTATTTAAAATATTAGATTAAAAATATATTTTTTAATTTTATAAAATTCTATTTTATTAAAAAAAAATTTAGTTTAATTTTATAAAAGTTTATAGCTATTAATTGTGCTTTTTGCTAACTTCAAATATACCTTCTTATTTTCCTAAATTTTTAAATTAATATAAAAGTAGTTATAATATTTTTTTATTTGAGTTTATATAAAGACAATAGTATTAAAAGTTTTTCTAAATAATTTTTTATATAAAACAATAAATTTTTCAGTGCTCTTTTTGGTTAATGGTACGTTCGAATCGGGGGGAGCAGGGTTCTAAAATAATAATATTCTAAGCTTAAAGCCATATAATATCTTTCATAGAATAAATTCTATATTAGCATTAGGAAAAGTATTTAATATATATAAAATATATAAAACTAAAGTTTTCTAGTTTAATTAATTATATAAACTAGCAATAGTGCAATAAAATGTATATATAAATATTTAATTTATCTTTTCTGTTTATCCATTAGTATTCTAATAATGCAAAATAATTATATTTAACCTAATTTTACTAATAAAGTATATTTTTTGCTAAAATACACCAATAAACTTACTGTCCCGGTCCGATATTATATTTCTTAAAAGGCCCTAATCTATAAAAACTATATAATAATATTTATAATTTTAGTTTATTATAAACCAAATATCCTTGCCAATTAGGATCTTTATTTATTTAAAAAATTAGTTAATTATAAATATAATAGCATTATATCCTTCCGTAAATATTAATAATCCAATAAAAAAATCCATATAAAACATTAATAGTAGAATTTCCGAAATCGCTATAAGGGCGAGTTTACTATAGGGACAATAATATACTAATTTAGCTTAATTACAAATAAAACACTAAAAAATATAATTGTTTATGGCTTTTTATAAGCAAAATATAAAAATATATTATTTTAGGAAATCATATATTCGTTTTAAACTTATATAAGCTTTATTTTCATAAACTAAAATAAAAATAGATTTTTTTATAAAAATTAAAATATATAATTTTTTTATACTATTTCGTTTACAGAAGAAAAAAAGTTTAATCTTAGAATCTAAACAAAAAAACTTATAAATAAAAATTAGGTCAACTTCTATACTTTAATTATTCCTAAATTTTTAAAATATCATTTTATATAATTTCCCAAGGGCCTTATTTATTAATAAAGCTTTTACGAATAAATTTACAAACTTATAGTTTATATAAATACTAATAGCAAACCCTTGGGCAGCAAGCATTTATATAACCGGAAAACATATAATATTCACAATAATAACAATATTTTGTAATTTTATAATAAATTATATTAGAATATCTACCTGCACTAAATATAAAAAAACATTAATATTAATATATATATTACTAAAATAATACTTTATTTTTATATTATTCCAAAAATGCAATAGAAATAATCTCCAGTTAATTAACCTAGAATTCTTTTTGTTTAGCGGTCCTTTGCCATAGAAAACATTAACGATTATTTAATAATTAATAAATACTATAAATTTATTTCTATTGAAATAATAGGATAATTTATGCAAAATTTATACAAAAACTGTCGTTTTTAATTCGATAGGCTAATAGTTCCTTTCAACGCTTATAAAAAACTTAAATAAATATAATATAAAATATTTTTTATTGTTGTTTTTAATTTTATAAAAAACCGCGCTAAACCCAAATTCTAAAAATCCATTAATATAAAAAATAAACTACTTTTCGAAATCCGGAAAAACAAATATAAAAACATTATATAAAATATTTTAAAATAATTTAAAAAATTTTTTATATTTATTTAAAAGCTTTTTTAGTATTTTTGGAAATTGGCAGATGTTTTTTTGTTTTTATAATATACTAAATAAAACGCTAAAAAACTCTAGAAAAAAAATAAACATTATAGTTATATATTTTTTTTTTATTTTTTTTTTTGGTGGTAAATCCAAAAATCCTATTATTTTAAGTTATTACAATAATTATATAATAATAACATAATAATCAATAAACTCCTAATAATAACCAAATAAACCAATTAGGCTTTCCAAATGTTCCAAAATCTTTAAAAACCAAAGTTTTTTAATGGTTTTAATTTTATTAATTAAAGTATTTAGCCTTAATTTAAATATATTTTTTTTTAGTATTTATATAAATAATTAATTAAAATAGCATTTGGCAAAATATAAAATAATATTAGAATATTCAAAAAAAAATAATATTAAATTAAAATCAATAATATATTATTTTAAAGTTTTAAAATAAATAATAATATTATTAATATAAACAATTATAAACTTCTATAGATAATTTCTAAAAAAAAATTTTATATAATTTTAAAAAAATAATAAAAATATTACTAAATTTTATATTATAACGGTTAATTATTTATATTTATAATAAATAATAACCAAAGTAGCTTTTTATCGGTCTTTGGGGGCAATTTTCTATTAATAAAAACTTTTTATTATATTAACTAAAAAAAATATAACTAATTTTTTTAAAATATTAAAAATTATATTTTATTTTAAAAATAAATAAATATTTATAAGTAATTTAATGTTAATATGCCAAAAATTTATTATTATATATAACTTATTACTTTTCTATATTATAAAAACTAGTAAAACTATTAAAAAAAGCTTTTCAAGCGGTATTTTTTCCAAAAAACCTTCTATATACATAAGATTAAATATAAAATCCATAATTATTATATTTTATTAAAAAAAATTAAAAAATATTTACTTTAAATTTAATAAATTTATATTTAACTTAAAAAAAATAAATATTTTAATTTTATTATTAAAATATTTTAAATTATTACAAAATAATAATATATAGTTTTATAAAATTTTATAAATTTAAATTTTAATTTTGAAATCTTAAGTAAAAAATACGTTTACTTTAAATAAATCAAATATGATTATTTTTTTTAATTTAACCAAAAAAAAGATACCATTCGGCAAATCTTTTAAAAAACTAATATTAATAAATAAAAAATAATTAATTTTACTTTTAAATATATTAATAATTTTTATAAATAATTTAAATTTATTTAATATAGGGGCTAGGCATTCCTTTAATATTCCAATATATATTCCTTTGGAAAAATAAAAGTTCATTTTGCCGAAATTCAAATAAAATATTAGTATAAATAATTTATTTATAATGTTATTTATAAGGTTTCCGAAAACGCCAAAGGCAAATTTAATCTATTGCTAAAATACAATAAAATAGCTATTTATATAGAATAATAAAACACAATATTTTATAGGTAGATTTTTACCAATATTTAACAATAAGATTATAAATTCAACAAAGTATATAAAAACTTAAAATTGTTTAAATTAGGGTTTGCTATTTTTTTTTTTGCAAAAAATATATATATATTTTGTAATATTATTTATTTATAATAAATTAGGTTAATTTTTTTTCTTTTATTATAAATATAATAAATTAAATTTAAAAAAACTAATGTTTAGCAATAAAAAGCAAAATAGAAAATCAACAAAAAAACACTTAATTAATAAAAAAGTAATTTATTTTTTATTAATAGAATAAAGAATAACTAGTAAATTAATATATTTAAAGATTTTAAAACTAATACCAATACTAATAAATTATATATAATTTTCTAATAAAAAATTAAATATAGGAAATTTTAAGTAAAATTATATACAAATATTTTTATATATAAAAACCATTAAGTATCCAATATTCATATAAACTTCCACAATATGGCCTATTTAACTTTATATTAATACCTTTATATTAATACTAATTTAGTATTTTATGTTTTTATATAAAACAATTATTTATTTTATAATATATAGAATTTAATTTAAAAAAACAATAGAAATATTTGGCTTTTATCGTAAGTTTATTTTTAATTAGAATATAGCAGAAAATAAAATAATTATATTTTAAAATTCGGGAAGTAATTCTTCTATATATAAAGAAAAAGATTATATTTAAGATTCTTTTAAACAATTTTTAATTATTACCTAAAAATACAGAAATAATTTATAATAAATTATTTTATTATAAAAAATAATTTTTTTTCTTTAAAAAATATAGCAAATTTACATTAATAAAAATTATACTAAATTTTATATATATATAATATAATATAAAAATATATAAAAATATATTTTTATAGATAATAAAGCTAAAATATTATTAATATTAAATAAAAAAATTGCCAAATAATAAATATTAGTATATATTATCGAGGTTTTAATTAAAATATATTACAGTGGCGGAATATTTTTAATTATTAATATTTATTTATAGAATTTTTTTTTCTAATAAAAACTAAATTAGAAACTTTTTTAAAAATAAGTTTATTAAAGGCAAAATTAATATTTTTATATTGTTTATATATATTTTTATTT
The DNA here is from genome assembly GCA_003988875.1 of Lachnum nothofagi. Classification (NCBI taxonomy): domain Eukaryota; kingdom Fungi; phylum Ascomycota; class Leotiomycetes; order Helotiales; family Lachnaceae; genus Lachnum; species Lachnum nothofagi. The sequence goes on from QYSG01011303.1 coordinate 18,215, forward strand.
ATTTAAATATAGTCTTAATAATGATCCTTATAATTTATTATATATATTAAAATAAAATAAAATAAAAGGTTTTTTTTGCTTTTATTATAATAAAAGTTATTATAATATTTAATATTTTTATATTTTATACAAAAATAATAAAATCTAAAATTAACTAAAAGTATAATCTTATATATTAAAAATAGAGTAATAACAGTATTCTATTCCCGTGGAGTTATATAACATACCGTTTTAAGATCCATAGTTTAAGCAATTTGTTTAGCCATTGGCACTAATAGGATGTATAAAGCTGGCGGGGGTAATAAGCAATTTGCTAATAAAGGATACAGCTATGCCTATGGCGGTCGTTAATAGGGGTTGATACCACTAGCAATAACTTAGCGGGGAGGTTATCCAAAAGATTAATATAATAAATTATTAAAGTATTAATCAAATTCCTTTTATTGATTTTTAAATAAATCTAAAAATTATTAATAGTTTATGCGGACTTAATATTCTGCAGAATAAATCTTTGCAATAAAGTTATCCATAGTATTAAAAGCAAATTAAAAAATAACCACTGCGCCTAGCATAAGATCCAATTTATTATAGATATATCTAATAATATTATCCTTATTAATTTTATTGGCTTTAATATATAAAATATATTTTTTGGATATATATTTATAAATGTTAAAAATAGATTCATTTGCGAAAAAGTATGTTATATTATTGACTTTAAATAGGGCTTAATTAGCATTTATATAAAATCTATTAATCAAATAAATTTTTTATTTATTAATATTATAAAATATATTATTTAATATATTTTTGGTAAGGCTATTAAATCATTTTGTAGTTTTATTTTTTATATATAAAAAAAAATAGCTAAAATACAATGGTTTTTGTATATTCGGGTTAAATAATTTAATTTAAAATAATATTTAATTATAAAATATTTAATTAGTCTGTTATTAAAAATGCTGATTTTTTTGATTTTTAATTTTTTAATATTATTAAAAATGTTTATATTACTGTAATAGCGTTTTAACTATTGTAATTAATTGTATTTATTATAAGTTCTATAAATATAGGCCTGGTAAAAAGCGGAATAAATACTATAATTATTATAAATATAATTTTTATAATTATTTTAAATATAGTTTTGATAAATAATAAAATAATTATTCCGGCTATTAATTCTATTATATTTTTAATATATTTATTTTTTAATCTAATAAACCATAAAATAATTTTTCCATTAATTAATCTACTAATATTAGAAAATGACGAATTATTTTTTAATAATATTTTTTATTTCTATATATTTAAGCTAATAAAGTATAGTATTAAAACCTTTAATAAATCTATATAATTAGTGGCATTATTTAATATATTTATATTCTACTTGGAATTAATTTAAATAAAAGCAATTAAAATTATTAAAATAAAATAGCAATTATTTAAAATAGAAAAAGTTTTTATATAATTATTTTATTGCTTTTAAAATTAAAATATTAAAAGTTTATTTAAAGCAAAATAAACCGTTTCCTAAAATAGAAAATTTGTATAAAATATTTATAATTTCTTTTAATTTTATTTAAAACTAGCGATTTTTACTATAAGGAGCTAAGTGATTACTACCAAATCCATTATATCTAAAAGCAAAAATATTATTATAACATAGGATTTCCGGGTTTTTTCTGGTTTTTTTAAGCCGGCTATTTTTTTTGTTATTTTTATTTAACTTATTTTCCAGGGGTTTATTATAGAAATAATTTAGGAATCTTTTAAAAAATATTGTAATATTTATGCAAAAGTTTTAGCTATATAAATCATTAATGGCTTTTTTATGGAATTCTGATTATTTACGTTTATTTATTAATTAAAATAATATAATAGTAATTTAAAAGTTTATATTTTTTATTTTATTTTATAAATATAAAAAATCGCTATTATTTAAATTATTTTAAAATATTAAAATAAAAACTGTGTTGTATTTTTATGTATTTTTAAAATAAAATATTATTATACTAGGTAAAAGTTTATAGTTTAATATTATATTAATATTATTACTAAAGGGGAAAATGTTTATAATAATTTTAATAAAAGATAAAAAAGTATTATATATATTAAATTTTAAAAAAAAAAAATTTTTTTGTTTTATAAAAAATAATAAACCTTTATAATTAAAAAACTTTTGGAATATATTAGATATTATTTTTAATATAATATCTTCGGCTAAGGATTTATAATTTTATTAAATATATTATATAAATTAGAAAATAACCGGTGGCTTTTTTGGTAATTGCAATAAAAAAAATATTTCCGAATATTATATAAATAAAAATTATTATATTTGAAAACTATTAGAAAAAAAATTTTAAATTATTTAAATTAAATAATTCTAAAAAATTTATTATTACTAAAGTTTAAACCTAAATATATTAAATATAAAATATAATTTTTTTGAATTATTTATAATAAATAGTTTTAAAAGCTTTTTGGAATTTTCTGGAAAAATTCCAAAAAAGAAAAATAATAAAATAATAGGTTTTATAATAATAAAAAATAAAAATAATTCTATAAAACCGGTATTTAATTATATTTTATTAGAGATTCTATTATTATTATTAATTTTTAATATAAATATAAATACTAATCATTGTTTTTTATTAATAAAAGACTATAGAGAATATTCTAGTAATAATAGTTTAGATTCAAAAGTCTAATTATTTAGCAAAAAATCTTAGTTTTTTAATAAGGAATTCTTAGGTTTGTTAAATTCATTAAAATTAATATTTGTTAAGAAACGGCCTTTTGAATTTCGTAATTTTTAGTTACCCTTTTTTTTTTTTTTCATATAAAAAAGCCAGGTAAATAAAAAGCCTTAGTAGTTTATTTMAAAAAAAAMAAAAAAAAAAAATTAAAAAAATTATAATAAAAATTAAAAAAATAAAAATCAAAAGGTAATAAAATTATTTTATTTTATTTAAAAAATATATTAATAACAAAAAATAATTTATAGAATTATACAAAAAGCAAATATTATATTATAAGAAAACAAGGCCTTTTTGAAATATATTTAATATATATAAAAGATTTTGGAAAAAATTCGCTTAATGTAAAATTACAATAGTAATACTATTATATTAATGTTGCAAAAATTAAAATAAAAAAAACATATATTAAAAACTAAAATTAAGAACGCTATTTAACTGGTCTTTGTTGGCGGGAAGCTCCTTCCGTCTTGTCCCCTAATACCCATAACCTGAATCTTGCTTTTGAGTGACAGTTGGCTTCGCTGAATGACCGGTCCTGGGATAGATATGACCATGATACCCGTAAGGATATCCAACTGTTTGCATCAGTGAGCCGCTATTCTCTATTCCAGAACCTCAAACTTACAGTTCCGACAACAAGGAACGTAGAGAACTGCTAGCATCAATATTGCCCGACACCGACACCGACACCGGGGAATATCTCACTGATTTCTGCACTTTATCAGTATGTCGAGCCGTAACGTGAGGAGATGACTTAGAACTTACAGCACAATACTCCACCTCATCACCAACTTTCCACGCAAGGCTCACCGGTAGACACTCCACAGCCGTAGCAAGCACCGCCACAATCCACGTAACGACCAACCACCAGCCCGTCAGCTTATCCCAAATAACCTCCTTCTCCAGGTCCGTGATGCGCATGCAGTAGAATACCTACCCAACACGCATCAGTATCCGTCCATCAATCCCTCAACCAAAGCCAGGGAAGAGAAGGCAACCCACAAAACAAGCCTTCAAGCACCAAATATACGACACCGCAAACACTCGACCGACGAGCAGGAATTTCGACCCAAGGATAGCTGCACAATCACCAGTCAGCACTTTTCAACCCAAGCACCACAATCAGAGATCCAATCACATACCATTCTCGACAACCCCACCGTCCAATCCCCCTCCACCATCCGTCCCAGTCAGCCTCAGTCCCTGAACCGTGGCACTCGTCCCATTCTTCGCCACGACGGCACAAGCCGCCGTGAAAACCGCATACAGCACCACGGCACCTTGGAGGATGTAGTCGTCAGGCGTGAATGATTTGTGTTTCAGTCGGCGCAGCAGCATCCGCGTGGCGATGACCGCGAGGGAGATGGCCATGCAGATGTAGGCTATTATTGCGAGCTCCATTGTGCGCGCCCATCAACGTCAAGCTGTGGTAGTCGAGGTGCGGACGGATGCGATCCGAAGATGCAGTATTCAGGATGGAAGGAGTAGTGCGCTACATTTTGGAGGTCGAGGTGGGAAGGGAGGAAGGAGCGATGCTAACGAAGGCGAGAAGCAAGGCCCCATTGTTTTTATATTGCCGTTGCTAGATGAATATATTGCTGCAAGTTTACTCGGCCAATAAATCTATCGTAGTATGAGAGCACGCGGTTTGTGTAGCAAACAAGGTGCAGGTTCCCGTCTGGCTGGTCGAGGATATTTGGTTAGGCACATGATGGCGTTACACCGGATTATGAGTATGGCGACACGCTGACTCTTCGAGATCACAGGGCTTTGATATTGTAAATTCGAGTTCGAGTATGAGAGGTCGAGAAGTTGAGAAGTTGAGTTGACATCAATGACCTCCATCTCTTTCGTAGCAAGCAACAGCTAGAGCATCGTAACTCTGTTCACTAAATAAGCCAACGGTTCAACTCGGAACGAGTACAAAATCACAAATCAAAATGAATAGCCGCGTGTTGGGAAGGAAGAATATTTTCAACTCCACAGCAACTATCGTGGGCGCTAGGGCAATCTAAGGCGGCAGGTAGTGTAGCTTCACGATGGCGAGACCTGTCTTTAGCATTCTTCCCAACGGATCCACGAATATCAGAAATTTAAGCTTCTCTTGAAGTATCGACGATAGCAAAACCCCTCAACGCATCTTGGTGAGATTCACAGTTGGCTGGCGAAACACCTGAAAGTAACATCAGACGGCTTATCAAAAACGAGTTCCATATGACACGGTCAAGGCTCTTGCTCAAATACATTCTTATCATAACTATAAATCCTAGTTGCATTGTTTTATCTCCATAGTCTCATCAGCTACAAGATGGTGTACTGAAGCAAGCTAAAGGCTATACTTTCCGCCGATACCTTCGTAGCGTTACCCGTCTTGGACGCCACAACATCCACAATTCATACCCATCTCTAAAGATCCCCCCAAAAACCATTCCGTCCTTTCATACTCCAGTAGTAGCCCTTAAACCTCCGGATATCGCCAGCTCCAATTCTCATACTCGGCCACTATCTCCTTTTCCTTAAGCTTCTCAGAAGGGCCTTGAATCTTGGCATTGTCAATGAACACGCCCTCTATTCCTCTCTCCTTCATATTCTGAAGCGCATGTACCATCAAACCCTGATCAACCTTCCAACCCCAGTATTGCTTCTGAACGATAATGTTGGTAAGAACTCCGGTCTTCTCTCCCGAACGCATGGTATCCCGGAGCGCAAATTGATTCGCAACTGGGGAATCAGAAGAGCACATCATTGCGTAGCCAATCTCTTGTAGCTTCGGCGGCTCGTCGTCCGACGATTTGACAGCCGGGATCTCCGGTCCGAGATACGCGATCATAATTTCATGGTGTCGGCCCGCCGTGAAGAGGTCTTTATACTGCTGGAACTTGGCCTACACAGGAAAATGTTAGAATGGGAATTTCACTACGGCGGGGCAAGGATTACAAGGCTATTGCCAAAAATAACTTCTTGGGCCTGCAGGAGCCGTTCTATGGAGTCTGCGTCCGCTAGCCGAAAGTCGACTTCTCTCCATTTTGTAGGTATTAGTTTCTTTACACCAGCGGTTTCGAGAATAACTACAGGGTTTGCAATAGTACAGTAAGCGGGGTTTTCAAGCATCTTGTAATCGTTGAAATTAAAATTGGCGCTTTCGACGAATAGATCTCGAGTCAGGCGTTCCTCCGGAACAAGTTCCTCGCCTGGAAGAGAGGGGCGACGATTCAGGGGTGAGTTCTCCGCTGCACTTTGGTTCTCGAAGCCTGTGAAATATTAGCTTGAAGCCCACAGGATGCCAAGGAGGAAGTCAACGCGCCTCTGTGGATGAAGAAATATTTGTACTCATCCTTCACCGATTTGGGAACGCCAGGCCAGATTCTAGGCAGTCCAGATCGAAGAGAAAGACTCAGCAAGGTGTTGTCGGCAGACGCTGCTTTCAGGCCATTAATTGCTGTTGTTAGAAGAGCCGAACCTAGCCCTTGACCTCGCGCCTCTTCCAAGACTCCGATGGCAGCGATGTTTCCGTGAGCTCCATTGACAAGGAATGAAAGGCAAAAGCCCGATTTGTGAAGGTAATGCTTCCCATGATTGGCCCCGAGAATGCATTTTAGAGAATCGCGCTTCAAAGACCAATCTCCAAATATTTGTTGCCACAAGGAGTGGAGCTCGTCAAGATTCGATTCAGGATTCAAGCACTGAATACTCTTAGAGTATCTGTGGCGAATCGAGACTGGAAGAGTGCCAGAGGCTTGGGTGACCTAGGATTCACGCGTGTCAGTAATGTTCAAATCCGCGAGGTAGAATGTCCCAAAATCTCTGGAGCATTCTAGGAGTAAGAATTCTGCTGAAAATTTCTAGATGGGGAGGAAAAGACCCTGGGATGCTGCATACCCCAAACATTACATCGCAGGCTGACTTGAATGCCGGAATGGTCGGCTCGTAGATGGTGATGTAGTTCTTGATTTTCTGATCATCTTCAAGAAAGTCGTAGGGATCGCAGGTTGCGACTGCAATTAACTTGTCTCCAAATCTCTGTCCATGCACTAATCCGAACTCACGGCTGTATTTACCAGCGTTCCGAGTTGCCATGATAATAATGTCCGCTTCCTCGAGCAATTTCTCCTCTTCCGTCGAAATTCGGCCCTCGTAATAGATGATCTCCTGAACAGACGGGTTATGCTCTCGAAGAATGTCAATATAAATAGCAGGGGTATAAGGTTCCCGAGTTTTCTCTTCTCCGCTCTCGACTACTCCGCTAATCGTTTCTTCCTTCCCGGGTCTCAAGTACACAATCCTTGTGGTTTTATCCTTAGAGAGCGGGATCCGCCCTTCTGAGATCCAGGCAATCGTGGTGCTCTTCGTGTACATGTCGGATATTTTCTTTGCGCTACGGAACAGATCCCATGTCTCAGGACTTGTGGGACAATATTTTGACCTCAGTTGCTTGAATCTATCCCAAGATGCTCGGATCTCCTTTCCGGATAGGACTCCTTTCTTGACGGCCTCTACTACCAAGTTTATCGCCTCAAATTGAGTATCTGGGGTGTGACAGACCATCACGCAATCGGTTCCGGCCCTCAAAGCTCGAATAGCAGCGTGTGCTGTTCCATATGGAACTGAGACGCCTTTCATCTCCAAGCAGTCACTAATGATAAGGCCTTCGAATCCGAATTCTTTTCGTAAAATCTGCATGGCAAGCGGATTGAGACTAGCTGGAGGATTTCTCGGCTCTGTAGGTTCCTGGCTGTCTTTCTGTAGTGGGTTGCTGGATTTGTCCGTCTCGTTTGTCGCGTCTTTCTCGTCCTTCGCAGCATTTGCAAGACCAGATATCTCGATATGTGCGGTCATCACAGCCTGGTCAAATTAGCTTGCTAGAGGAGCGCGTGACACGACAAGAGGAGGTATGGGATTGCGTTCTTACATCAACACCTTCAAGGATAGCTCTTCTGAACGGGATCAATTCGCAGGTCCGCATCTCAGCCAATGTTTTAGAAATTTTTGGCAAGCCGTAATGAGAGTCCTGATTAGTATCGCCGTGACCGGGAAAGTGTTTGACGCAAGATGCGATTTCGCCATATTTGAATCCTTTGAGCTGTTCCGAAACGTATTTGGCCACAAGCTCAGGGTCATCAGATGGCGATCGTACTCCAATGACAGGGTTCTGGGGATTTGAATTGACATCCGCGACAGGACCGTAATTCATATGTATTCCGTAGTGTCGGAGCACTACAGCCGTCATGATTGCCGTCTTCAGTGCGTTGGAGGGATCACCGGTTGCCGCAAGGGCCATGGGACCTACAGCGGTGTTAGCCTTGCCGGTGTTGTCTCGGAATTTCTTGAGCATTTATGATACATACCAGGCAACTGAGGTGCAATAGGATCTTTGATTCGAGTGACAAGCCCATTCTCTTGATCTATAGCAATAAGTAAGTCGTAGCCAGCATCCTTCGCGAGAGATTTTAGAGAGTTGGTGAGCTCCCGAAGCTGGTTGGCACTTTGGATGTTGCGTGTGAATAAGATGACAGTTCCAACATGATATTCTTGGATTAGTTTCTTGAGGCTATCGGTAGGTGTGTGGCCCCCAAAGCCGACTATGAAAAGCTAGCCAACAAGTGTCAGTAAACAGGGCCCAAGGATGTGACATCTCTCGTGAGACTTCGTGGTTGAGAGGCTCTATGACTGGGAAAAGAAGACCTTCATACCTGTCCGACCTGGTGTGATAGCTCCTGTAACTTCTCTCCCGTCCAGTCCACTGCAGCAGCATCAGGGTCAGCGATGTCGAGCTCTTCGAAGAGCTTCTCTACGGTGCTCGGTTCGGGCTGCGGCTTCGACTTGTGGCTCAGCTTCTCCTTCATGCTGCTTATGATCTTCTTGGGTGACGGCGGCGGCATGTTGACTAGCGAGGCTGCCGGTATTTATACAGCATGCAGCGTGCAGGACGAGGGGTGGGGTGAAGTGTCTTGTCGAGCTGGGATGTGATAGGGCTCGCTCGATGTTGACCCGCCGGAGATGCATGGTGGGCGAGTTGGTGGGTGGTGCTTTCCGCTTTTTCTCTTTTAAAAATAGGAAAGGGCGGAGGAGAATAAAGTCATAATGTAGAGCAACTTGACGTGACGGTACCAGAGATGGAAAGCGGCACCCATTTTGGATGTTTTAGGTAAAGCGGGACAAGCAAAGGCGCTTCGTTGAATGCCGCTTTTTGAGTTCGCCTTGGTCGTCAGAATATGGTTTGGACTACATAGGCGGCAAGCTCCGTACGAGGGGCCTCAGAGATTCTAACCTTTATGTATACTCTTCAACCGCCACAATGCTCGTGATATCTTCGCTTCAGACATCTTTTATACTCGCCCTGCCAGCTCATTACAATCTACGAATAAGGCATGGTCACGTGAAATGCCCCTTTTTAACCCCACTCTTCTCCGCATTTGTGCAGCCACCTCCAACTTAAAGCTGTTTGGCACACGACCAGCTCTCCCAATCCATGCAACGTAGTATCTTCGAGCCTCACTATTTAAGCCATCTAGCTTTCACTCGCGTAAACAATGCTCGACCCAGCAGTTCCGGCCTCAATCCGTAACGGGGAAGTTGCTACGAAGCTCTCTGGCAAGATAAGCCTAGTGCCAAGACCGGATCTCTATATCAACCATCTCCAATCTGAACCTTTCACGATGGGCACGCCTCATTGAACTTCCTAAGATATTCGTTCGAGCAGCTCAATCATCAATTTTGCCAAGTTCGTGATTCCCAGCAAAATGGACGACCAAATCGGCGTCAGCAGCCAGAACGATGCTATCTCGAAGCATGTGACGGTCACGAGTGCGGGTGCTGAGGATGCGAAAGCTAAACAGATCGAGGAGAACCTACACCAGTACGAGCAGCTATTCGGAGCGGACGAGGATGCATTCGAGCAGCCGACCACAACAAGGAAAGAGCTGTGGTCGTACTATCTGTACTACAATGTACGTCTGCCACTTCCATCTTCCCGCCACGATTATTGACCTTTGTATAGGGAGATAATGGAGTCGGTCTTAATTCATACTCACAAGCCTTGTTTCAATTAGCCCTCAATGCAGATGGATGGGACCCTGCCATTTCTCCAATTAAGAAAGGCAACTGCACCACTGGAGGCTGCGTTGTGGCATGGGGCTCAGGCACCAGGTCTGTGACAAGTGTCGTGCTCATCGCGAATGGCATATGCTTTGCAGTCATGACCTTGATGTTCGTGTGGCTTGGTTCAGCGGCAGACTATGGAAACTTCGGACGCTGGTTGCTCCTCGTCCTGACCGTGATCTGTTGGGTGTTCCAGTACTTGATGATGTCTGTTCGCCACGCGTACTAATGGCCAGCCGGAATGGTCTTTTACATTATTGCCTACATTGCATACGTGAGTTTTCAGTCAATTTGTCAGAGACTGAGGTGTTGATGCGTCTTAGGGAGCAACACTGGTCTTTTACGCAGCCCTGTTCCCGAGGCTTTCTCGATATATGGCTCATGTAAGGAAGGCTCGAGAAGAAGATCTAAAGAATGGCAAAATCAACCAAGATGAGTACGACAGGATTGAAAGTTTGGAACGCAATCACATCAGTAGTGTGTCTACAGCGCACTCCAACATCGGCTATCTCCTTACCCTAGTCATCAATCTGTCCGTGCTTCTGCCATTACAAGGAAATTCATTCGGAAACAACTTGGCTTTGTGCTTGACCAATACATGTAAGTCCAAATATCCAACAAGCCGAATAGAGCTAACTTGCACGGACTGGGTCGTTCTTGGCATCTGGTGGTTCATTTTTCAACAACCTCGACCGGGCCCGAAAATGCCAAAGGGCAGCAGCTATCTGACCATCGGCTGGAATCAAGTCGCCCTTGCTCTCCAAGAAGTTACGCACCTACCACAGACTTTCATCTACCTTGTGGCTTTCTTTCTCCTCGCTGACGGGCTGAACACAACCGGAACCCTCATCTCAATCATCCAAAACGAAATCGTCTCATTCTCATTCCTCCAAATCACCTACCTCGGCCTTGCACAAGCAGCATGCTCAATTACTTCGACATTCGGATTCTGGTACATCCAGAAATACTTCAACATCCGAACAAAACCCATGTTCATGATCACCAACTTTTTCAGCGTCTTTATTCCCTTCTACGGCATGCTTGGACTGTGGCTGAATGACGTGGGATATCATCATGTGAGGGACTTCTGGATCTACAATATCCTCTTCGGCCTGTTCCAAGCCCCATACTATGCGTACGCACAGACCATGATGTCTGAGGTGACTCCGAGAGGATACGAGAACATGTTCTTCGGCTTATTCGGGATCACGAACCGAGCTGTAAGTACCCATCTCATGTCTCATGTCTCATTCTCATCTTCCTCATCCAAACCCCTCTCTCTTATCCGAGAATGTCTTGCTTACTCCACCTAGTCAAGCATTATCGGCCCTAACGTCGTTCAAGCAATCATCAACTCCACTAACAATAACTCGATGGGCTTCCCCTTCCTCTTCGCTTTCTGCTTCGCAGCTAGCATCGTCATCTGGTTCGTAGACGTGGAGAAAGGCCGCAAAAATTGCAGTAAATACGTCGAAGAGCGCAAACTTGTCAGAGTTGCCAAGGAAAGTGGTCTCACTACCGAAGAAGTCGTCGAGGGTGTAGCGACTGGGGGGCTCATCCCTGAGGCCAGCTCGACCGACAGTATTGAGGTCGTTGGTGTTCAGCCGTCAAAGGGACATCTCGATTGAAGGAGATCGACAGATACTGAAACGCACGTAGGTTAGATTCGAATAAAGAAAGGTTTCGCAAGTTGCCGAAACACTTCTCACTTCACGGATATACTAATTTCTTACATCTCAACTCCATTTGCGCCACATAAAACCGCCCCCACTTTTGCCCCCGGATGACTCACATCTTACATCTCGTTTTCTTTTTTTCTTTCTGGGAAGCCGAATTCCGCACTGCAAGTGAAGTCATATAGTCATCATTCACCGCTGTCCACTTTCATTTGAGCGCTTTCATCTTTTCGGGAGCATTTTGAGGAGGCAGCCACGGCCGGTCGCCCTTGCTTAAATCCTCAGAAAGAACCTGGAAAACTCTTCAGAATGAGCGAGACTCCTGAAAATGATCACTCAAAATTAGTATCCGCTGCTACACGCGACTCTTACGCTAAAGCACGTGCATCCCTCATTTCCCACGAGAAATCTCTCCGCAGCGGTCACCCTCCTCTCTTTTCCCTCTGTTTCCCCACCTCACTAACACACCCCCAGATCACGCATTCCGACAATCCCTCTCCCCAACAGCCATCAAAGCTTGCCAAATCGTCTCCAAAATACGCGCTCAAGAGCAAGGAACGATATGGAACTCTACCAACGAGCTCTTCCCAGGCATGCACTTCCCCACTGCCAAGTTACACATGGAGAAAACCACCCTCTTCCGCATCGTGCAAAAGATGCCCAAAGGCTCCCTCCTCCACTGCCATCTCGGCGCAATGGTCGACTTGAATTGGGTCTTCAACGAAGCTTTGAAAGAGCCAGGGATGTGTATCAGTGCTTCTGAGCCTTTATCTTCTGCGGAAACGTTGGAACGCGCATCCGTAAAGTTCAAATTCTTAAAATCACCGCCTGAAGACGGGATTTCGATCTACTTATCAACCTACACACCTAATACGTTCGTCCCCGTGACTACCCCCGCAAATTCTTTCCCCAGTGGTGGGAGAGAAGCCTGGATCTCATGGATAGTTTCTCGCTGTTCAGTCACCGCTGCAGAGTCGTTACAACATCATTTAGGCGTCGACAATGTATGGAGGAAGATGAATTCTGCATTCGCGATACTGCCGGGAGTAGAGTACTACGAACCCATCATGCGCCGCTTCTTACGGAAACTGTTTGTAGAGTTGCAGAGAGATGGGCTGAGGTGGTTGGAGTTCCGCACTGCGCCCTTCACAGGCTTCACGCTCGCAGGCCACGAAGAAGTATGTTCCGACCCCGGGGAACTAATCCGCGTCATCGACGAAGAAATCAAGAGTTTTATGGAAATCGAAGAGAGGAAGGGCTTTTGGGGCGTAAGGATGATATGGGTAGGGCTGCGGCACTGGGACGACGCCGCCATTATTTCCGGTACTTCCCCCATTTCCTCTTGTCTCTTCTTTAGATAACGGGACTTCTGCTAATAACGATGGTGGTGGTAGATATGAACAACTGCATCCGCCTCAAAGCCCTCTATCCCTCCCTAATCTCCGGCTACGACATCGTGGGCCCCGAAGACGCGGGTCGCACCCTAAACTCCCTAACTCCCTGCCTGCTTTACTTCAAAGAACAGTGCGCCTCTAAAAATCTCAACATACCGCTATTCTTGCATGCAGGCGAATGTCTAGGCAGTGGTGATTCTACGGATCAGAATATGTATGATGCGATCTTGCTGGGGAGTAGACGGATTGGTCATGCGTTTAGTTTGTATAGACATCCGCATTTGGTTGATTTGGTTAAGGAGAGGAGTGTGCTGGTGGAGAGCTGTCCGATCAGTAACGAGGCACTCCGCTACACGGCCTCCATCCTCTCGCACCCTCTCCCTGCTTTGCTCGCAAGCGGCGTCAAAGCAAGCTTGTCGAATGATGATCCGGCATTGTTGGGCCAGGGAACGAGCGGGCTGAGTTGTGATTTCTGGCAGTGCTTGCAGGGGTGGGAGGATTTGGGGTTGGCCGGGCTAGTAAGTCTCCTCTCTCTCTTCTCTTTCCCTTACCCTGCCCCCAACTGTGTTGGAAAGAAGGAGCGACATGTTAATGGAAAGTAGGGAGCGCTTGCTCAGAACAGTGTCTGCTGGTCTGCTTTTGAAGACGAGTCTGATACCGAGTGGGAGCAGGGGACGCGAGCGGGTGAACATGGCTGTGGGACCAGGGCGGAGAGGGTGAGCGAGTGGAATAGCGAGTGGGAGACTTTTTGTGGGTGGATTGTTGAGGAGTTTGGAGGTGAGTTTGGGGATGGGCATGATTGATTTGAGGCGTTCGGTGGGATTTGGTTGGATGATCAACTATCCGCGAGTTTTGATGGACTTCAACGTCGATACCCAGGGATTTTTTGAAGGTACTTAGATCCAAATGAAATTGTCTCGCCAAGAGTAAGAGAGCTATTCGCGACTCGGAACTGGATTCACAACCTCCCCAGCCCCCTTCTTCGCCCCCGACGCACCGCTCTCACTCTCTACATCTCCCTCCACAACACCCACTTCTCCTCTCTCCTCCGGCCTCACATAGTCCTCCGGCTCCCTCCATTCTGTCAGCGGGACACTCAATGCCACAGGCCTGATCCTACAACACCCCCAATAGCAGAAGAAGCTGACGAAAAGCCCGATAGGGTAAGCGAAGTAGTACGCTTCCGTAACCCCTCTTGGCGCAGAAACGCCCATGTTATTCAAGAACCCGTAAAAGTTCGGCGCGATCCCCGCCACATACGCGACATACGCGCGCCAGTTCCACCCGTGGGAATACCAGTACACGCCATCCTTCCTCGCCGTATACAGGTCGTCGATCTCGAGGTAGCCCCTACTAATAACATAGTAATGCCTACTAATAACATAGTAATGACAAAGCAAGACACCTGTGATGGAAGAAAGGAAGATCTGGTACGAAGCTAGGAATGTAACGAAGATGGATGCTGAGCCGAGAAGGTACCACGGGTTGATCGCAAAGGAGAAGACGGCGCAGACGAAGAAGCCTTTCCGGATGGATAGGTATTTCGGAAAGAGGGCGGCGATATCGTTCCCTGCAGGCAAGCTGTTCTCGAAGATCGAGGAGAAGATGGCAGAGTAGGTGAAAGCCGCGGCGATGAAGAAACAACCCGCGCGGTTGCCGGGCGTGTAGGAGGTCGATTGCAGGGTGTCGAGGTAGGTGAGCGGGTTCCAGATCAGGGAGCCCGTGACGCGGACGCTGGAGGCGGCGACGAGGTTTCCTACTAGGGAGACGACGAGCTATCCCACACATTCCATGAGCCATACTGTCCTCCATCTCCCTGCAGATAATAATCATGTGACGGAAACTTACATTCGACAACGGAAACCCAATCAAATTACCCAAAATCACATCGTTCGGCTTTGTGGCATATCTCTGGAAATCTGCAGCATTGCTCGCAAACGTCGCGCAATTCGCGGCACCGAGGAGTGTGAAGCGGATCAGGAGCCAGGTGCGCGCCGTCCCGGTTGCGGTGCCGGGCTGGCTGACCACGGAGCTGATGGAGCCGGCTTTGGAGAGC